>CCAG010021057.1:0-34141 GCA_001077435.1 Glossina morsitans morsitans
AAAAAAAAAAAAAAAAAAAAAAAAAAAAAAAAAAAAAAAAGCAAAAAAAATTGTAGTAAAGTTCATGGTTTAAGAAGAACGAGGTAACTGCGGGTTGTATTATGCTTTGTTGTGTCACTCACTCACTGCCATTACGGGTCAGCGTAATGTTTGAAATCGTTTTTGAATTGTAAGTAAATTGCTTATGGAATTGCTATTTTTTTCTTCTTCCTTTTTTCGTTCGATTTTCCTTTCCACGTATTTAAAATTTTAAACAAAACTTTCACATTGGAAACTTCAACTAATTTATGCGCAGTGAATAATGCATAAAAGTATTGTGTCTACAAGGATGTACCCATAGTAAGCAAAACAGTTGCGATTGTCGGAAAAGAAAAGCAACTCGTTAGAAAAATTCTTTTAAAATGAAAATCTTTTTATATATATATATATATATATATATATATATTGTAAATTTATACGAATGCCTTCGAGAGCGCTTCCCTTGCACTATTTTCGAAAATCATTCAATTTACGAACTTAAGATAACTGTGAGAAGAACTTCTCTGCTTCAGAACCGCTAAAATCGTAGGTTTTTTTAAGGTTTTGTCTTAAACTTTTGATGTTTTTTTTTTTCTTTTTTTTAAAGAAGCAATTAATTAATGTTTAAGTCATTGTCGTTGGCAACAACTGCTCTACAAATCGCCATTAGAGTGTATGCTTTGATTATGCAACACGATAAGCTATTGGAGGCTACGGGTAATTTCGTAACAAAAGTACGAAAAATTTATAGAAGAGTGACTAACGTAGATTCATCTTCTTATGCTTCTTTACTCGTTTATTCAAAATGTATTAGTAAAAGTTCGCTTATATATAATATAATATAGTAATAATTTGTGGCTTTTACGATTAGATCGGTAAGGTCAATTTTGTGATAATCTATAGGAAAATTAAAAACATTTACCAACGAAAGGTAAAACACTGTACGTTTTATTCAAAGTACTGACGAACACTGGACTCTACTTATTCCCATCTTTTTGCATTTAGATAGCGATCTAGGGATGAAAATATTTATTAATTTTCAAAATCAATTCATTCATTCATTCATTCAATTTGCAAAGTCAGTGCTTTCATCAAGGGGCACTCTTTGATTTTCATAATAAACAGGTAACGCGTCCCAGCATATTGCGTTTTCTGATACATAAATCGTTGACTTCAAGAGAAAAGAAATGTTTTCTTGTTTTCAATTTGGCCAGACCACAGCCTAAAGATGGTGAATTCGCAGCATTGTCCAAAGCTATACCGTTTTAGCCCCCAATCTAGCATGTTAGGGTCGAAAAGATTGTTTTAACCCAAAATCGATAACATTTCTTAAAATTACTTTGTTTTGTTTTGTTTTTTTTTATATATAAAAATTCTTGATTTTAAACTTATGATTCGTTGAAAATGCGCAAAAACAAAGAAAAAATATTTTTTTTTGAGCATAAAAACTCATATAATCTTCATTTCTAACATCAAAAACCATGAGCTTGTTATTTTCTATTCTTGTTGTCTGTATGTGATTGCATTCTAACAACATCAGCAAAAGCCATAACATCCAGCGTAACAATAACGTAACCAGGAACGAGAAATAAGTGTACAGAACAGTAAATGCCGTGGCAGCGATTTAAACTCCCATCAGGGATCTTTTAATTGGATTTTAAAGTACCTCTGATTCGTACCATGACACTGTGTAGTATGCATGCATATATGTGAGGGGCATTTAAAGAGTCGTGGCCTAAACAAATGCTACCGTCGCTTGTGCAATGTTCAATGTTCAATATATGTAAGCAGAGCATAGCATCTATGCGCTTCTGTTGTTGTTTTGCATAACGTCCACGAAATTAAAAAAAAAAGAAAAAAACGAACAACACAAAATTCGAAACCTTTATTATGCTTTGAGCGCCCTAAGCCATCACTCCCTGGACTGTGCTCATATACAGGTTCGTATTGGTTGCGAATTTTTGCAAATGTACTTTATATTCCACAGAAATTGACATTTGCCTAAGGGACGGTGAGAGAATATCAGGGAGTTATCAGGTTGTATAAGAATTTCTTTTTTGCATGCATAGAGATGTCAGCGCATATGTGTGCGTGTATATATTTATATATATATATATATATATATATATGTGTGCGTGTGTGTGTGCAAGTTGTTAGTTATATTTTTCGCTATTAACATGTGACATTGAACAAATGTCATAATGCACACACACACACACACACATACATTTATACCTCATGTATTCACATACAAAATCACTGATTAAAGTTGCTTGTTGGCGTTATTAGGTCTGATGGTAATTTTTAGTTAATTTTCATGTTTTCATCGGGACAAGCGAAATAGAAAGCACAATAAAATATTGCAAAATTCTTTCGTGGTTTTATCCCCTATGTAATCTTAAATCAGTTTCACATAACTGGATGATGCATTCACAGTATCACAAAACTTATTTACAGAATATTTCTTTGCAAATACTCAAATCTGCTACCTTTTAACTCTTCCTCTTGACGGCTTCTCTATTCTCTCTCGGCTTTCTCTTCTTCCCCGGTTTCTTTTGTTTTATTCAACAGATTTACAATTTTCAACTTATACACGACCGCAGAATGAGGTATAAAGTTGACATATGTATGTTATATACTTTTCTTAATGTATTTTCGATACTTTCCCAAGAATATTACATTCATTGCTTTATATAGTAATAGATGTTTGAAAAGTCTCTACGAATTGGCTGCGAGGAAAGATAAAAACTTGATCACTTTTGTAATTTTGCACAAATGATAGCTCAAAACTAAGATTACGTCGTTCAATACATAAGACTATATTTACTTGACGTACGCTTTACGTACCAATTGTGTTTGGTTATGTATCAAGAAAAAGCGCATTGGTGCTATTAAATGAAAGCAAGAAATCAACGTTTCACTCGTACTGTCAATTAAATTCCCATTTTGCACTGTGTGCGTGCATACATTCGTGAATAAGGCGATTACGCGTAAGTGTACGCTTGGCTAAGTACTTGGGGACTTAGGACTGATATGAGAAGACAAGTGTCTTGTCCTTTCAGCTTGCATTGGGGTGTAAAAATTCCTTCCTGATTACGCCGTCTAGCAGTCCGTACACTTTTAAATTTGCACGACTATACAGGATCTTCCTTTCATATATTCTTAATCTCATCATCCGATGAATGGAAATTCTTGACTATAGACGGAAAGCGTGGGCGAGATGATGAGTTTCAACTCTTTACCTAGGATGCAATTTCTTTGCAATACCCTGTAATACTATGCGTAAATATCTTTTGCTCAATTAGAGACGAAGTCTACGTATATGCGTTGCAACCCAAAATTTTCATAAAAGTATCTTATGCATGCATATATTCGATTTGCGTATTGTGTTTGATTGATTGATACCTTTGGCATTAGCTTTTAATTTTCAATTTCGATTTCAATTTATTCGTTTTATGACTACAAAGCTTATGAAAATCAAATTCGTAAATAGTTACCTACACAGTTGAAGTGCTTTTTTCTTTCTTGGATTTTCATAAACATTCTTACGGTTAACATTTCTGATAGAATTTTGGCAGATATTTCTTCTAGGAAATCGGTAATGGTTTCCTTAAGTGTTCTTTGTCTCGTTTAAGAGGATGCTACCAAGATTTGGAGGAATTGGAAAGTCGGTGAGTCAAATATTTAAACAACATTAACCTTAGCAGGGATGGTTGTGGAGTCCTCGCATAAACCATCATTACTTGTTTATGCCGATATAATAAATCCTCGTTGCATTGAAGATCAAATTTTAAGATAAAGCAAATGTTTTGAGCTTAAAAGCGTAGAGTGCTACAGCCTTGAAATTCGTACAATGGAAGACATCTCTATACTCATAGTGTCGTGATTCCGTTATACCTACTTACATAACCGTTCACTTTAGAAAAACGAAACGAAATTATAATAAAACCCAATATAAAAGAGAGCACATTTAACTTTTCGTTCAGAAGTGTGACAGACTGACATGGAGCAAGTGCATACTTCATATTACTCTAATCAAATTGGAGATGTAATAGTTCACATAATCAATTTAAAACCGTAGTTTCTATCGGGTTCGAAGGCGATTACAGACCAAGCTGTGGATATTGGAAAATCTCTTCTAAATCACTTAGAAACATTTTGGAAGAGCAAGGCAAAAATTAATTAACAGAAAAAGCAGTCAACAAGATTCTAATCTAAATTTCAAAAAGGCTCTGGAAAAAGTAGTAAAAGAAAATACGTTAGTCCCAAAGGAGATCTAAAGCGAAATGCATGAGAAAATTCAATCTACGTGAGAAAGTAAATGACTTATGCGCTTAGAAACTGTGAGCTCCCGTATAGAATGCATGGAAAGTGAACTAGATTTATTTGCACCTCGTCCTGTGCAAAGCAACAATCTAAATGCGGAAAAATCCTAAGACAATCGTAGCTTCATAGAATTTCTTTGCCTTGATAATGGAGATGCATATTGTGATCTATGCAGCGTTTATTTAAAGTTGATTGTTCAGTTGGTGAATAAAGATAATTCTCATGTCACTGACGATAAACGGAGCGTTGATAATTATCTTCTACATTCAATGTTTCGAATCATCCTCGTGTACTGAGATAATGGTCCGCTTTTGCCAAGTGACACCAATTATCATTACAGTTCATACCTACAAAGTCCACTTAATTAGGGCATAGTTGCTGCTCGAGCACATTTATCACGTTCTAGATAGTATCCAGACTACTACACCGGTGAAGTATTTCATGATGGCAATTAATCGGGCTATTTGAGTACACAGTTGAGGGATGCAGTTGAATTGTTTGCAAAGGTGTACGGAGATATTTTTAATCAATCTAAACTCTAACTAAATAATGTTGACTTGAGGGAAAATCCTGATAAGGAAACGCAGCTTAAATAATTCTTGGTAGTATAATTGTTTATGAATCCTGGAATATTGGTTGCTCATCATAAAATATTACAAACAAAAGCAGCCTTACAGCCATTTAACCAAGCAGAAGTTAAGGCATTTACTCTGCATCCTGCAAGGCGTACTCTGTCATTAGATAATGTTGTCATAGGACTTCCAACATTTTTACCTTTTTGTATGATTTATAATAGCGCTTAATCAGGCGATCGAACAATGGATCTTTCAAGTTGGAGCAAAGATTTAATTTGTCAGCCAACGATGTTTAAATATCCGCTCAATCCCTCGAATTCGATTATTCCGCAGCAAAATTAAGATCGAGCCGAGCTTATAGCCTGCTATTCCAATCAGCCGGGATCAGTCACTCAGATCGTGGTCTTCATTTATATAAGAAATTTTTTTTATTATACTAACGTGTGACCTCTCCATTCACATTAAAGGACAAGGAAGCATAAGCATTGAAGGCAAATTTGTTCCTGCATTATGATCAGCCGTAATTTGCATAGTTTACTTAGAGTACGATTCAATATTAGAGATAGACAAAAAGAGAAACGTATAAATGATGCCTTGAAGTAGCTCAAGCACTAAAGGCAAATCTCTCTACAAAGAAGTAATTCCAAGCTGTTTTTCCAGCTAATAATTTACCTCAGAAAGTGAATGAGCTCTTATAACACCAAATACAGACTACACTCATCAAGAGAGTACACAACATTGGGTTGCCTTTTACTTCAATTCGAAGTGACAAGCAGAATATTTTGATTCCCATGGTCGAAAACCATAGCGAAACTGCGACACGTATGTATATAACAAGGAGCAACAACAAGGATACTTTTCAAGCACTTGCGGACCTTCTTCTTCTATCCCTGCTCTATAGTTCTATGAGAGCAAACCGAAGAGTTTAAAGGCTTATCTCAAACAATTTCGTAAAAACGACTACAGTTTTTTATGATAAAAAAATGCTTAACTTGTGTAAAAGAAATTTTGGTAAAAGATCTTCAAGGTCGAAATAAGTTCTGGACTTTGCGAAGATATAAAGATGACGAGATCTATTGTCATCTGAGAATGGTAACTTTCTAATCCATTCATTCCTGCCCTGCCTGCTGATCTTCGCGTTGTATTGATGATAATGTTCTTGTTGCTCTCATAGACATGTTTTTCGATTCCATTTATTTGTATTTGTAATACGTGATATACGTGAGATTTTAACAAACTGGTCGACTTGGTGCTTTGATTATTTTTAGAATAAGTTAGGAGGGAAACTTTGCTTGTATGTTGCCGAACTTACCTTCAAACGTTATATATAATCTTCCTTCCGCCTTTTCTGGCCCAGTTTTTCTCGATAAATGCTTTCAAGTACACTCACAAAGTAATAAATGTACCGTCGCACAGATTCTTTTTTTACGGTTTTTTTTTTTTTTTTCATTTATACGAATGGAAATACTAACAACAAGAATACAAATAAGAAAGGATCATTAAATGTTTGAGTGTTTTGAAATGCGATATGTCGAAATAGTCGCACCATCCGGAGTGCACTTTATTTTTTTTGTTTCTTAGAAATTTATCTATGCCTCTCTATGCACGTTCGTCTTTAATTGTTATCAGCATAATAAATAATGTATGTCCTTGAAGGAGTCCTGTTTTCGTTTATTCATTAGGATATACATATATACATATACATATATATATATAGAAATGCAATATGGTGCAATAGTCGCACCAGCCAGAGTGCATTTTATTAGTTTTTGTCTGAACTTTTATCCATTTCGTGCATTTCTATGCACGTTCATGTTCGAATCCTTTTTTCATCTGTTCATTAGGATGCATTTAGTGAAGAAAGGATTGATCGAAGGACATTTTTTGTCCTTGTCACGTAATATGAGGGTGTGCAATTGCAAAGTTTACGCATGTGGTTTTATTGTTCGTACTTTCTTACGAACAATCCTTTTTTCTCGGAAAATTGAGTTGAATGCTTTGAATTGTTTGTTGATAGGAAAAATATGCACTGTTATATTAAGGGGAGGAGAGAGGGCAACAGTTACGCATGCGAGGGAACTGTGGGCATGGATTAGTGATGTGAGTTGGCGGGGAAGATGTGTATGCGCGCGTGCATGTATGTGTGTTTGGGTGAGGAGTGACATGGTCGCAGAGGGAAGTGCGTAGCCGACGTTTCCCATATGTATATACATACATATATACATTACTAATGGAGTTTATCTTTAACTGATGCAGTTTATCTTTAACTAAGACGGTTGTGCCACCTGTCTGGACGTTTTGTCATGTTTTGTCTACATGTAGTGTGATAATCGATCGAAGCTAAGTTTGCGTCTTGGTAACACCTTGAGGCTCACGAGGGTTTACGGGTTTTTGGAAATGTTCTAAGATAGCGGCTCTTATGTCGTAGTACAAGAGAACTCTCCTTTATTATTGCAATGCAATTTCAACTTTGTAGTCATAGAGATATAGAAGAAGAATTTCACTTTGTTAACAAATTGCTGCCTTTTGTTACAATCACCTACTACTTTACTGAACTGTTGTAAGAGAAACTGAAATGCTCATCAGTTTTACTCAACGAACAATATTGGTTTTAATTGCAATGCAATATGCGGAGGGGGCGCGGTGACAAATCATATCAAATACGATTTGCTAAGAAAAAAATCGAATTGTTACATTTCTCTTAGCGCTTGCAAAAGCTTTTGCCCCAACCTGGCGCCAAGGACTTATCGTCAAGTTACGCAAGTTCTCCGCTTCTCGTTGAATGTTGCACGACGGTGCAATTCGCCTCATGTAGCTATTGTTGAAACTCAAACAGCCGGGGAAATTCTTTCGATTTAAACACAAAAGTAAAATCACGTATCTTATTAATTACTTGCTCAATGTAGTGGCACAAAGTCTGCTGCTGACTTAAGAAAGAGCTGTTAGTGCCTCGTGTATATTCGATAAAAAATATGAAATAAATATAACTTTGCATGCTCCTACGATTAGGTAGATAGAGAAAAACAAGATGATTTATACCCATTAGTTCTCCGAGGGGTGCTTGTAAAAATTTTACAAATTTCTTTGTCGATTGCCTTTATAAAAAAGTTGTACCTAACTTGTGGTCCCTACGCTTGTCGCGCTTAAGTGTAATGACAAACGATCCTATGCAGTCTTATTTCGAGATCTTATAAAACGTTTCAAATTGAAGTAGAAGCATAAAAGCCCATTAAAAGTTCCACTTAACAGAACTTAACATTAGTTTCTAACGTTGTGTATCCCCAAGCCAATAAGAGAATCAGAACTACAAAAACAAAACAAAAAAAAAAAAAGAAGAAATATTTGATGATTTCATTTCTTCAATTGACACTGTGACGAAAAAGGAAAAACATTTATTCACCCATCAAGTTAATTAAAAGCATACAATATGCAATCTATCGAAGAAAAGACGGGTGAACAAGAAGACGTTAAAAGACAAACAATTAAAGGAACGTGAATGGGCAAGAATGTTATAAAATACGAAAAATATTGAGCTAACTTTATATACCATAGGGCGAATTTTACGCACCCACCAACTAAGACTTAATAGATTTTAATCAATATTTAATCTGTTATGCGCCTTGGAATTCACAATTGATTACAAATACTTGCACAAAAATGTTAAACGATATATAAAAAATAAAAAAAAACTAAATGATTTTCGGTTCTACTCTTGTTCTTATTTACTCTCTTGTTTGATGTTTCTTGTGTATGTGAATTTTAAATTCGTTCGTAAGTTGTTCGTAAGTTGTTAAAGAAAATATTTTAAAATCTTGACCTCTTGTCGTCTTGATGTTGTCTGCAGTGATGTCTTCAGATTTCGAAAAATATGTGACGAAACTAGATAACGGTATAATTTCGACCGTTGAACACTTAAATCTTGAGATCTTATCTGCGCGTGCTATTGCTTCTTTTCAAGTGTCACAAACGAAACCATCCTGGCAGCGTATTCGTATCTCTTAAGGGAATATAGCAAGATGTCCTTGCTCCAACTTATTTGCATATAAATCAAAATTGTGCATATACATACAATATGTATATATCTTATCTTGGTATATATATATATATATATTTTATTTAACATTCTAGTAAGTAATTTAATTAACTCAACAATTGGAAAAAAAAGAAAAAAAAAAATAGACGACAAAATCGCTTTTGATTAATGAAATAATGAATGAATTCTAAAGATCTTGTCTCCTTCTTATTTGCTTGTCATTTCATTTACAGACTAAAAAATGATGAACTCTTTTATGTGTCAAATGTTTTTCAGCTAAAAAGGTAAAACAAAAAAACAAAAAAAAAAACTTTCTTTTTCATCTCATTTCATGTCGTCCGAGCATTTATTTAGAAAAAAAAAAAAAAAAAAAACACGATGTACGTTAGCTTAACTAGCCACTGAAATTAATTAAAAAGTTCATTTATAGGACGGTAGTGAATGGAATTTTTGAAACAATGTAACTAAGAATTCATTTAATTAACACAAAGTCGCAAATTCATTTTTAAGAAACATTTTTTTGTAAGAAAATTTTAAATTAATTAAAATTTGTAATATATAACACTAAAGTCGATCCAAAAGGGAACTTCATATTTATATTTATAGTCAGGCTGACTGCACCCTAGATGTCTGTTTAATCGAAATTTTCGTTCGAGTTGGAAGAAGACTGAAACACAAAGAGACACGAGTACAATAATAAATAACGCAATTGTACGATGTATTAAGAGGATAAACATAGAAACTTCGTTTATGCATGTGTTAGTTCTTTGAATGCTACACGCATCCTAGATCAATAGTGATTATTGTGTGTATGTTCGATATACAGACATATTTATTTGTATATTTTTATAATGTACATGTATTTGGACATTCGTAACGCATAGGGATATTAAATATACTTTCAGTAACAAAAGTAAACAAATGTGATTTTAGATTCGTTATACTATTTTTTAATAGGTAAAAGCACATTGCAGTAAGCAGAAGATGCTGCTCCTTCGCAAGAAGACTTTAGCTTATGCCTACCGGCATTCGACGGAAAACCTTGTGAATATTGATCAACGAACTATTTCGAGCATTCTGCCTTTAAGGAAATATTCGGGCGGGTAGCATTACTTTAAGTTATTAAAATAATTTTCAAATTGTCCATAAGCCAGTCGACACTCACTACTGCAGAGATCAAATATGTAGTCTTAATATTGACATAAGGCGTAGCGAAATCAAATATCCTTACTGGACATTAAGCATATCGTGAACGTCATTAAAACTATCAATCAAGAAGCGGGCAGGCATTGTCTTTACACAAATATCATGGCCGAGACGTAACAAGTCCTCATCTTAGCATCGCAAAAGATCATATTACACAATAAGCATATGCCCTGCATTCGGAGGACTTGAGAAGAACGGAGAAAAAAATCGATTCATTTAAACCGTATTCACAATCAGTCAAGTCAAAATGCGGCCCGATGATGGGCACGGAATAGGCATTATTGCCACAATAGCGTCAGACAGTGAGTTTGCCTAGCAGCTCAACAAATTTTATTCGCGGTGGAAGGTTTTTGTGCCCCCAGACACTCCCACCTCTTTTCTTCTTCCCAGAAGCTATTCCTAAACGTCACAAAAAAGTACTTGAACGGCTCCTTTACATAAAGCCTATCAGAACTATATTAAAAAGAAATGATAAACCTGGGAATGGCAAGATTGACGGTTGAAGAGAATGCAATTCATTTAAGGCTTTTTAAAACGCTTACTGTTTGAAGTTTATTGATTCAATATGTGCATAACTTTGTTTATATAAGACATTCGATGTTAAGTACACATCTCATATTTTCCGATGGGAATTGAAAAACTCGGTTTCAGATTCATACGGCTTGCCTTTCATTTATATTACACTTATACGCCTGGGTGATCGAATAGGTTAAGCATCACGACTAACAACTCAATGGTCGTGGAGTGCAATCTCAAGTGCGGTAGCGTTTTCAATGAAGCCGCTAGCCTCAGAAGTTAGTGCTTGAAGATTTTAGTCTTTCAATTTATTTCGCTGGCGAACTTAAATGTGATAATAATCATAACACTACACCTATTAGCATGCGCAGGTTTAATTGCAATCAAAACGAATTTAATTGGTTTCAGGCGCTTACCAGTACATGGCTAGATTTGAAACAACCTTCGTGTCTTTATGCTCAAGTCATGGCACTGGTTCGAAATGAAACGCGAGTAATCGCATCGATTAACATAAAAATGCTTTTAAGTAAGAAATTTTTTTTTTCTTAGATAGAAAACAACAACAATTTTTTGATATCGTAAAAAGCGAACTTAGATATTATTGTAACTGTTATGCTATAACATGAGTTTCCTTCGCGAGATCTTCGTCTAAACATATTTTATTCATCTCATCATATTAATATGCTTTAGAGAGATCCTGTACCTCTCCTCTATTAAAGATAAAAGATAGATCGTAGATCATATGATCGATAGTTTGAGTGGTATGTATATACTTGCATACGGTCACATAATACTAAATCCATTTTATTAATATACTAGGTGTTATATTCAACTTATTTCTTAAACTGTAACTACATATGTGTGTGGCATCATATATTATACATATTTACTTAATAATTGAGAAATAAATAATTAAATAAATAATAGTAGTTGGCGGGGAAAACATGGATACAATTTTTAATTTCCACTACCAAAATATTTTTGTGATGATGATGAAAAAATTAAATAAATTTGCGTTTTATATATTTAAGTTAATACTAAAACAACTATAATTGTTCAGCCATATACAAGCAAACATTTAGCTTTAGCATGAGTGAACGAAAGAGCTAGTGTGCGTTAAGGTAAATAATTGAAATGAAAACTATATATATATATATATATATATATATATATGTATATATATGGGCTGACCTCAGAGCCAACACATTCAATTATCTACTAACAGATCTACAACAGCATACATACGCTTATTTAAATGGTTAACCACTAAATTAAATATAAGCATATACTTGGTTCGCGTAAACACCTGTACATGTACTCGCCTACATTATTATTATTATTATTATTTATAAAATATTTTAACAAATGCATTAACACGCTAAACAAACTCAAATATATATATATATATATATATATATATATATATATATATATGCACGTTCGTGTGTATATGGACTATGATGTATACAATTGTGATGGAAAAACAATAACATGGTATAATATAACGCACACACACACACACACACACACACACACGTGCGCACAAAATGAAAAGTTTCTTGTTGTCTTAGGAAATGCAAAGAATTTTAAACTTAAGTGAAAACAAGAAGAAAAGATGAATAGTAAGAAGACCCTAAAAAAAAGTTTATTTTATATGTGCATACGTATACGTTTGTTTTAGTATGTATTTTCAGCACCTATACAAACAAAAACATTTAACCAGAAATTAAACAAACATACCAAAAAGCGAAAGAGTGAGAGAGAAAGAGAGAATACGATGAAAAATATGACAACCACAGTATCTAATAGAAAGCCGAGTAGCTTTGCATAACGAATGAGGAGAGTATACTGGCTTAAGAGTAAAATAATGTTGTTGTTGTCATGTCTTGTTACTTCTTCTGCTGGCTGATGGTAGTGACGCTTTAGTGATAGTGTTGATGGAATGTGTGTTTTGTGTGCTTGCTAGTGCGGTTTTTATGCATTTGACTTTGCGGTTATGTATGCTATTCTTTCGTTGTTATTTTTTTTTCTCTTCTTGAGAACGATTTTATTTATACGTTTTATATATACATACATATACATATATATGTATATGTATATAAATAATATGTATACGTACGCATTATATTTACTATACTATAAAAAAAAAAATTGTACAGAGGACGACGTGTTATACTTTTCTTTATGTACTTCTTTTGTTCCCTTGCAAAACCTAAATCAAAAACGCGTTCGCTTTGCGAGCCTATTGTTTAACATGCATGTTCAATTTTCGCCACATATATCGCGGTGTATATGCGTGTGTTTTTTTTTTTTTTTTGCTTTTTTGTTGTTGCTATTATAAAGCAAAACACCTTTTCTTTCACGCTTTCATTTCAGTATATGTAATAGTGTATGTATTAAAACACCGACAACGAGGATAATAATAACGTGAAGCAAACGTTAAGAGAATCTAAATATCCGAAGAAGAAAAAGGCATCCAGTTTGCATTTTAAAGCTTTAAATTGTGCAAAAGAATTATATATAAAATATACTCAACTGAAACGTGAAAACGCATAAAATAAGTTGATGTCTGCAACACGCTATTGCGGTTTTATATGTTATTAAAAATTGTTATAACCTTGTTGGGGTTTTAAAGCCACAATAAAAGCTCAGAAATCGGTTTTTTAATACACATATGCACGTATGCACATATATAACTTTTAATAGATTGTTATTAAACAGGCAAAGTACACATATTCGAATTATTTTAAAATAATAAGACCAGAAAGAGGGAGAGAGAAAAAAGACGATTACAGCAAATTAATTGTCGGCAGGGCGCATCCTCAGCAAAAACTGAATATTTTATTATTGCAAGCCTATGAATGAAATCTTTTATTAATAATCTATCGTAAAAGTGCCTACTAAGTAATCAATTTTCTGCAACTTTCATCCAGGCTGTGACGTTTAAACATTTATTGAAGAGTGAAACCTTAATAGTCGTTCGAAAGTTATTCCTGCACGACAAGGTAGCGGTGGCCAAGCCTTAGAAGTTCCTAGTCGCATACTACATATAGTAAGAGATAGAAAATGAGCAAAGGGGGCGAGAGAGAGAGAGAGAGAGAGAGAGAGAAAGAGCAAAATCGAATCCACGCAATGTAATGTAGTTTTATGATGTTAATATTCGGTGTACCCATTATTTCATCATATCAACTGTTGAAGAGGGTATACGGATTCTTCTTTTTACAATTTTCGCCAGCCTCCTTCTAATTACGTCGACAAGCCTTCGGTCGTTATAATTAACTATACAAAGGCAACTAAATGAAATTCGAAAGGAATATATAGATAGCTAAAGGAGTATGAAGTCTAAGTCTGAGACAAGAAGAAGATTATTGGTCAGTCGTTGCAAGCCAAAACCATTTCTTAGTGCAATCATTACCGAAGCTGTAAAATGGATTCCTTATGACGTTCAGCAAATCAAACCGCATTATCGATCCCTAAATCTGGCTGATCGAGGTGCACTTTGAATCATACTTTGTCGCGTGAACAGTGGATTGCAATTAAATAACTTGCAATTGAATTTTTGACTTTCTCTCACACATGTGGTCTTTTCTTTTTCTTTGATGCGCATATTCGTCATCTCAAAGCATTACAATCGAATTGCAAAATACTTTATTAAATATGAACGTGTGAGTTGTTCGATTGGGACAATTATTCTATATATTAATTTAAGTTAGTGCTTGGCAAAGATTCATAACGATATAGCATACACGATTTTGTAGCTTTCCCTTAATTTTGAATCAATATATATATATTTTGAATCAATATATATAACAACTGTGGCTCTTTGCTATATTCATCTCTGTTTAACCAATAAACACTTTTAAATTTATAATGCAACAGAAGAAATAAGAGAACTAAATAAAAAGTTGCTTTTCTTTATGTCTTACAACCAAAATCTTTTGTTTTTTTTTTTTTTTTTTTTCAATATATAACACACATATATAAATATCCTTTTTCACTTGCTTTCTCCCATAAATATTGTTGCCGGAGTTTCCTAAAAAGTTGCAAGCCACTTTATTAAGCTCTCCGACAAGGTATCATATCCTTGCAGCGATTACCCATCAGTAGTTCTGGCTAAATGGCAACAGGGACTCTTTTAAAATAATGCATTTTGGCTCCACTAAATTGCACAGCAGCTAAGATATAACGACGTGGAAACAGCCGCAATACGCAACCACCGGAAAAAATCACAAGAAACCTTTACAATGTTACCAGCTATTAACTTATGTTGGAATTTAGTGGAGAGAGTGAGCAATAGCGAGAGAGGGAGAGGGAGAGTTGTGGGAAGAGATTTTTAGCAGTCTTTGCTTAAGACGATAGTGTATTGTGGCATTTCTTGCTCTATCTTATGGAGTGCCATTGCGTGCTGGTAAGTAGTAGTCTTTACTGTTGTTGCCCGTATTCTTTACAAGTAACAAGTTTAAAAATTACATTAAACGTTATTAATTAAAGCTTTTGTGTTAAATTTTTGCCCAATTGTTCGAAAAGGTTTCCACGAGGAAAAGTTATAAATTATTTGAGGCAAGTGCATGTAATTCTCAATGGCGAAGAAATTTCGAAAGATATATCGTATTTTCGTATTTTCTTATCGATATAGCTCGTAACTCTTTCCATATGGAATCCATAATGAAAAGACCATAAAAAAGCATTTAATCACTTAAAACGAAGCTTGTGCTACACAATAATCATTTGATTTTGTTTAATTGATTTTATTGCTCTATCGAAACCAGTTGAATAGTGCCATGGATTTTATTGAAAATTAAGTTTATAGGAACTCTGCTTGTCAAGCCTTCTGCGTTGAAGTGAACAAATAAAAATGCGAAAATATTATTGGGCTTGCTCATTATTTCTATGAAACGCCTACGCACAAACCGACGAGATTGAATACATTGGCATTGAAGTCCATATGAATGCAGAGCCTATTGCCCAAATTGATATCTAGATGAATGGGTGGACCCTGGCGCACATATCGTTGGGCGAACACATATGTAAGCCGACAACTTCGAATGAATCACGAGCGTACGTATAACTAGCGAAATTAGAAAATCACTTCCTCCCCCCTAGTGCAGTAGTAAAGACAGACGAAACGAGAAAAACAGAACAGAAATGATAATTTGAACAAAATCTATTTGGCATTCGCGAGATGGTTAGGAGAAAAGAAGAGGAAACTGTTGCAAGCAATCTATCTCTGAATGATCTATATTTTAAAGATATCGTATGGTTATAATTGCGTAAAACAATTCCGGCAGATGTCATTTACAGAAATTGAAGTTTGTAATGTAAACAAGGCTTTATTACATCTTGTAGATGGATCGGAAAAATCGTATGCCTTCAGTGTAATTTATTGCATTTTTATTTTATAGTTTGCCCACCTGCAAGGGACTAACTCTCGTTTATAAGTAGAATTGAGTGTATTGAGCAATTTTTTGTTTTTTTTTGTTTTGCCCTTTTCATCCTGTGTGGTTAAAATATTAATCGGTTATATATCCCCAGAATATAGGATAAAATCTATTTTTTTTTAAACACTTACACGATTCGCAAAGCGATATTGTTTTCGTCCTTCGCTATCAACGAATTGCATTTTAGTAAACTTCAAACCCATCGACACCAATATATCTCACAGCGGACTGTAAGTGGAGTAAGCCAAGTATTAGTTACCGTCCTTTCTTTTCATAGAAAAATAACGTTAAGGCAGCTTTGTTTACAAATATACTTTCCATTGCAAATCATTTTCTAGCCTTGCCAATCAAACATATTCGAAGCATAACAATTACGTGCACACATATATCGTCACCTATTCAAAGGCTCACCTGAATGCAGCAGACACGAATAATAATATAAGATGAAGATTATTAGATAGATAACATGAGACGAACAACAGAGGGATACGATTATATATAATACGTAATATTTATTATGTACGTATGTCTGTCGAATGCATGCTTCTTAGGTATTATACAGATTTGGTAAACTTAATGTACTATCTGCCAGTGTGTGATGGGTAAATAAAGAGCAAGACAAGAAGAAGAAGGAACAAAATGCTTGCTCTCTATGCTTATCTATCGAGCGCGTGTGTAAATAATTAAAATTAATCCCTACAATATAATTAATATGCAAAGCATGGCTTTTTCATAAAGCTCGATATCTATCACAATCATTTGATGAACACTAGGCAAAGAGAAAAAAACAATTTTCATAAATACATGCAGGCAAGCAAGCAAAGAAATTTACACGACAGATATGAAATGAAATCAAATGCGATACAAAACTCAATCACTCTTCTTTGCGCAAACAGCAGCCGTATGAAAATTGTAATTAAAATTCATTATATTTTGTTGTAATACACAGATGGGAAGACAAATATATTTCCGTACGCAAATAACTGCACATATATATATATATATAGATATAAATGTATTTATATATATATATAAATGTATTTATATATATATATAAATGTACTTATATATATATATATATATATTTGTGCAGGTAAAGTAAAAACATCGTGGCGCTTTTTGCAAATAGATGGATTTAGAATCGCGTAACTTTGTTGATATTAATCGTATTAATGCCATATTATGGCGCGTTGAAAAGGTGACAGTCCATGAAATCAAAATCTTAATTGAATTGAATTAAAAATGAGATTGAATTGTAAAAAATTTTCTCTATATTGTACCCTATCACTGCCATCACGGGGCTAACGTTGGGTAGACTTGCTACCTACGATGAATATCTATATATAAGTACAAATCAGCAGAACGCAATTGACTTTATATGTGCCGTTCTCTAGTCGACCAACCGTTGACATGAGTAGACCAAATTCTTAAATAAATTGAGTGAGACCGGCATATGTTATTTTATCGTATCGTTGCGAGAGTAAATAGGTTGCGAAAAAATGGATGCGAAAGAAAGCTCGGTGTTTGGATATCTATCTCATTAACCGAATTTCCATTTGTCAATTACTTCAAAGTCGAAAAAAAATTGAATCATCTTGGGATAAGTAGATAATAGGCAATAAAAACTAGCTTACACACGACAACAATATACGAAAAAGATTGGTGTGGAAGATGGATGAATCTGGTCGGGTGGGTGAAGTGGCAAAGTCCAAACTGCGGCTTTGGTCTGGATTAGAAACGAATCATAAACCACGAGCTGATCCAACTTAGCCACTCTCCACTGTCTGTTGATTAAAGCGTGCAATCGTGGTCCAGAGCGTTCAGAGTTGATTAAGAATAAATGCACCGTCTTCTGTCACGATAACGCCAGACCGGCGTAATTTTTAATCACGTCACAAAAAAAAATGGGAGAGTCTAGCTGGGAAGTATTAATACATATCATAATAATCATAGAATTTAGATCGTCCAAAGTCTTTTCATCCGCTTTCCGCAGAGCGCATTTAATGGCGTAAGGGTGACTTCGAAACGAATGTACGCAAAGCATTTGATTCAATTTCTTGTCCGGAATCGCCTAGAACTTCTATAATAAGGTCATCATTTTTGACCCAAAAAAAAAAAAAAAAAAAAAACCAAAAAAAATGGCAAAGGTGAACGGTGACATTGGCACATATTTCAAAGAAAAAACTTAAATTAAATTATAAGAAAAAGTGCTTGAAATTTGGTTAAAAAACGACACGAACTTTTTACTTTACCTTATACACACATATATATATATATTCAAATGATTTATATATATATATATATATATATATATATATATATATACATATATATATATATGAATGTACATATGCGTTTGTATATTATATATGGAATGAAAAATGTTGGTGAAAAATACACATGTATGTATGTGCGCATATAACGAAGTAACGAAACATACTTGAATGCATAACTAATTTCAAATAAATCATTCTTCCATATTCGAATGTATGTAAGTATGTAAATGAAGCACATATATGCATATATGTATGCATATAACATATGTATGTATAGACGCCTTATATAAAAAACAATATCTAGTTTATTGGCGAACAGACAAATAAATAAATGAACATTCTGAATAGAAATGCAGCTTACACAGTCTCTGAATATGTACATGTATATGTACATATATATAATTGTGTACACATTGGTTAAGTAAGCACGTTTATACCGATTAGAAGTGAAATGTGTACAAAATATACACATGTATATCTGAATATGAATTGAGGAATGTGTATGCGTTTGTATGCGAGCATGTAAGCTATCTTTAACGCACTCTCTATGCAAATTGTATTTACTGTAAAAAAGGCTACGCTCAAAACATTCAAACATTTAACATGCATACAAACATACAAATGATTATCGTTCGTTTATAACAACTGGGAAAAAATAATCGGTTGTACATATATATCTCAAAAATTTAACTGAACTGAATTGAACTTAAATGCACTGCATTACATTGCAGCTGGAGCTGAACTAAACGAGTAAACCGGCCCGCCAATTAAGTGAATACTTATTTTCGAGAAACATTCGAAACATCTAAAATCAGTTGCAGCAAGTTCTATAACAAATCCATATATTGACGTTTATATATACATGCATATATATACATATATATATATACATATATATATATACCTATATATACATAGACATACACATATATATATATATATATATATATATTTATGTACATAACAAAAGACAAGCGAGGATGCATTCATGGCCAAATAAAATGAAACATTTGTCTGTGCGCTAAAATGTTATGGTCTTGTTGGATTTCGTTACGTGAAATGTGAAAAGCAAATTGAACGAAATTGTTGCCGTTTTAGATTTCGAAAAAAACAAAAAAATTGCATTACCCATCGCCACCACATGATTACAGTAAGCAAAAATATAAATATGTAAATGAAAATGTTTATATGTATATATATGTATATTGTGCTGTTTCATTGTAGTCGTAGTCTTGTGCAAATCCATTTTATTTCGAATGTTTTTTCCCTCTTGTCGATCCTAACAAGGTAGTTTGCGAGCTAATTAAAATGCGTAACAAGACTTCCGTTACACGTTGATGGGCTGTCCTGCGTTTTGTTTTCAAGACGCCTTATTTTTCTCTCTTATGTATATAAAATATAATTAATCCTAATGTCGTTCAGAGATCTTGGATGAATGCTTTCTTAAAATGCGTTATACGAATAACGTTTGTTATGATGGCACGTGTCACGTGCAGGAGAACGATGACATAGCAGTAGATCCTATCGGTGAGAATTTCTTGATTGAATTATGAGTAAACGCCATACGTAGATCATTGAACGATAGTTCATTTCTAAGATTTATTTGCGTTTATGCTTAATGCGTGTGCATTAATGAAGTGTTGTTGTCACGAATACCGAATAATTTCTAAAAAAAAATTTTAAATTTTCAGCATAAGGGAGTGGAAGATAGAAAGTCTGGAGAGGGCTGCTGCTAATAACAAATGTATAGACGCGGCAGTCAAAACTTCTAGTGTATATATATATATGTATATGATATGATGATTAATGATATGATTCATGATGATGTTACAATTATCCATTAGTAAAAAAATACGACACAAGCACACAAACGTTACATTACATCTCCATCTTAAAGTGATAAGTTTTTGAATCTTTCATATCATTTTTATCGGATTTTTACACAATTTTCAGACGCACTTTTGTCTTAGCTTTATTGCATAGAAAGAAATGTATACAAAAAAAAAAAAGTTGAAATTTATTATTTTTTTTTTTTCGAATAATAAACATAAAGGAAGCCATTGAATATAAAGAGAATAGAGAAAATCATCATCCGTTTGTATCAGGGTCCCATTATTATGCACCCTAGGCTGCCAATGGGGGTTTTCAGGTTTTGTGAAGTAAAATAGTTGCGTCCGAGACAGAGCAAGTTGATATTGACAGTCTCTGCTATTGAAGACATATATATATACATAGTATACTTGCATACCAAATGCCATAGAAATAAAAAGTCGATACAAGAGAAGAGATGAAGAGGTTCCAATAGAACATGTTCATATATCGGTTCATAATATAGATAGCTATCTTTAACTGTACATGAGTAATTTTATGCTCTTCGAAAGAGGTGAACGAAAAAGGTTATAAGCAAAAGTTGTTTTATCATTTGCAAAGTATCCGATCACGAACTTTTTTGCATCTACCTTTGGCAGGAAATTTGAACATTCGAGATTAGCTGCTGCTTACAAATCCGTTGGCCGTTCAACTATTTTGGCGAATGGCGCTTGTTTTGGATTTTGTAGGAACTGTTCACATTAGTATTTAACAAATATGACAAATTATTTTCATCACAAGAATTCTCGACAAATCCAGCATTAACAATAAGCTAGCGATGTACGGACGATGCGTAAATATATTGACAGGTTTTACATGACGAGAACATACTGTGTTCAGTAAAAATTTGCAATCTTTGATACGTTTCTCGTATTTCTAATTGTTATTGTTAATATTCTTCCAATTGATGTCGATTGAAATAAATTTCTCTTTTTGCACTTATCATTGGAGATAGAATAGGAGTCCACTCCATTTTTCATTTTTTTCTTAATCCATTTTTCTATCACCTAAAAGATGATCATTCAAAAAATCATGTAAACCCCCCCCCCTCCCCCACATTTTCACGTTGAACCGAAATAATTTTTTAATTAAATTTAGAGGAAGCGTTAGGTGTTTTTTAAAAGTTAATTTAAGTTATGTTTGCGACCCAATATTTAGGTTCAAAGTGAAAATGTGTGCGATTTCTTTTTGCTTTCGAGTGTATATTGTTGCGAAGAACGAAGAATTTCTATGGGTAGTGCAGTCTGCAGTAATTGAAAATATCTGAGGGATTTGGCGATCATAAAAATGTCCACAACATAAATATGGTGAAAGCGAGACTCTTCCGTATGTACTTTTAAATCGGGTAATAGGCTTTTGCGCGCATAATGCAAAAAAAAAAAAGAAGAAAAAAAAACAAATGAATATAAGCAACTTACCAAAAAAAATTTCAGTTTTAGTTGAACGAACAACAATTTCGTCATTCAACCATTCCAACCATAATCAAGTAGGTTAATTTAAGTGCAATATTAACAATTAGTTTTCCTTTAAATCCTTTAAAAGCACTTACCTAGAAAGAGAAACGGAAAGGTAACAGTTAATTAGTAATTAGTGAAGAGTGTTTGTTATAAAGCAAGAAAGAAAGAAAGAAAGAAAGAAAGAAAAAAAAAACAACAACAGCAGGAAGAGAAAAACGAACGTTTTTCGTTAAAATTGGAAATGTTCCTTTCACTTTCGTTTTACATACAATTTTATTCCTATTTTTTTAAGTCACCTTTAATTTAGCATACAAAACAAAACTTTCATTCCTTGTTCGTTTGTGTAGCCATCAATGCCACGCCACGTTAGTTTTACAGCTCAATAGTGTTTTGTACAAGTATCATAAATAAAAAACGAGGCCTATACACTGGAGATCTTTCGTTTTTGACCCTTAAACCTTAATAACTGGATTTGCTGACATTAGCTCTGTACCGGTTTTAATTATAGCAATAAATTTTGAGTGAAATATTAGTAGAGTTCGCAAATAGATTAATGTATTTGTAGTGCTCCAAAATTTGTGAACGTGTTATGAAATTTGTTCGAATTCTCGCTCTTTCGCTTTCACGAATGTTTTTTTTTTTTGAAACTTTTGCAGTGAGATTTTTTGGGATAAATAAATATTTTCTTTAATTTGATTCATTTTCTGTGTTAATTTATTTACTTTTACTTGGAGTAATGTGAAGAGAAACTTAATTTGAAAAGAAAATTGTCTGCCATCTAATAGCCTAACGAACGTCATGCATATTCAATAAGGAGTCTTACAAATGCGTAAAAATATAATGTATAAAAAATCGCTGTTTCCATGTGTATGTATAAATGTATGTATGTGTATGTCTTTATGTATGTATCTATGTACGTATGTATGTATGTATGTATGTATGTATGTATGTATGTATGTATGTATGTGTATTTGTGTATGCATGAGTGTGTGTGTGTGTATTTATGTGTATGTATATATATATATATATATGTGTGTGTGTGTGTGTGTATGGGTATGTACGTCGTTAACGGCAGTACTCTGCAAATTAATTTAACTTAAAAAATATAAGAAGAAATAAGTTATCTGATATTACGCAATGACTTGGAAAGTCTTTTACAAAGACACAGCAAAAAGATGGAATAGTTTATCGTCTCGTCTTAAGTAGTTTTCTTTTAACTTTGTATTTTTCTCGCAAATAAGGCAATAACTCGGAATATATATATATATATATATATTTCGATATCATTCTATTCACAAATTTCGAGTCAATTATCTCTGAAAACTTTGGGGTAAATTTGGAACGTCCTATGTATGAGTGTGCAATTTGGTTATTCATGTTACGGTAAGAATTTTTTTTTTTTTTTTTTTTGTCTAATTAATAAGAAATCTACGCCCCCGGTAAATGAACATTGCATAGTCCTAGAGGTAATTTTTAACTGAAATATTCATTTAATAATTGCAAGAACGAACTTAAATTTTAATAATTCAATCCTTTCGCTTACTGCACGACACGTTTCCCAATCTTAATGAAGCACATACTCCCTACTACTGTGCTCAGCTCTTTTAAGGTTTTTTAAAATTTAATTGCACAGATCCGTCTGCATCCGTCTGATGTCTGTCCATGCACGATTGTGTTCAAGATACTAGTCGCAATTTTTGACATATTTTGATGAAATCGAACGCACTAATGTGCTTTTACCCAAAGATAAACACTATTGCAAATGCTTTGGATCAGGCCATGTTTTCGACCATTTCCTATGTAACGGCATATTTGAAAAAATTATTATATGGAAAAAAATTGCAATTTTCACAATTTCTCGACAGAACTAGTTCGGTGATAGTATTTGAACATTTTTTGAACAAGGTCCAAGGTACTGAGCCGATAGCGGGCGCAGACACAATCCATTTATAGCATTCCTATGTGCGAGAAAATCGATTTATTTGAAAATTTAAAAGTAGCGGGCCGGCGGTTTCCCAGGTCTGCTTCTTTCTTTTCCTCTGACCAGCCACTCGGGAGATGTCCCCTATGCCTGCGGACGCGATGGTAGTCATGAAGGGCTATAGGAAGGTGAGATGGAGAAAGGGAGTAGTGTTTGTGAACATTCGACTTGAAAATGCAGACATCAGGTGTGGCAGGAAAAATCACCCCTGGCAGATTGTTCCAAAGGCGGGCAGTACGGTTAAAAGACGACGAGTCGTGGCAGTGTGTTGTCTACTGTGCAGATAACTCCAGGACGACTGGGTGAGAACTCTGAAATAGATGTGTAGTGCTGTTGTGAGTATTAATTGATGTGCATATCGCTTTTATCTCCGTAGGAAAATTGCCCTGGATGTACTTCTAGATAAACGTAAAACAGCCCATACATACACCCACTAGGCGGACGCTGAAACTTCTCTATTTACTTTCGTTTTGTTTTTCCTTTTTTCCCACTGATCGTCGCCGTGTTACACGGACAAGGGCTGAGCAACTGCTCACATTTTAAGGAGAAGAAGAACAAGAAGAAGAAGAAAAAAGATTGACAAGACAAGCGCATGCGGCTTTCGATGGCTATTTCATTGTGATATTATAGTTGGAAGTCATAATATGTCCTTTCTAGAGGATATTGTAAGGCGATGTTAAGAAATCTGCCAACAAAAAGGACAATCATAAAATAGAGATTTTACTTCTTCGATTGTATGAGTTATGTATGTATGTGTTGGATCCGTTTTTTTTTTCATGTTAAATCGCTCCGCACAAAAACGCCTGCACGTTAAGTGTAGCTGAGCTAAATAATTGTAAATGAAAATTTCTAAATTTTTTAATGAAGAAGTAGTCTGTGAAAATGGAGCGCCCATCTTTTTAATTGGGAATCGGTAAGGAACGCATGCATTGAAGTATTTCCATAGACGTATGTGAAATTCTTTCATTTCTTGATGCATTTTCATATGTAAATTGTTTTCTTTCTCTTTCTATTTCTATTTCTCTTTTTCTTTTTCTTTTTTGCCTTTGTTTTTCTATTTTTTTTTTGAGAGATGAGTGACGCCTAAACTAGCTGTCATTGCATTACATACCAATGAAGGGAATTATTGAGTAGGTGGATGGGTGCCGTGGAATTTAGATTTATGTCGCCTGATCTAAATTCAATACACACCTTCGTATTTACAATTTGAGAATATAAATTTCATGGATTGCGCCAAATAAAACACGTGGTGAGTATGTCGCCGCTTTTAATGCGTTGCCGCCATTTAGCGAGATTGATATTTATTACCTTATTAAACGAATGATACGAACACCATTACGTTGAGGTAAACGGCTACAAATGACTTGAAAAGAAAAGGCAAAAGTGTCGCCATCTGTGTCGGAAGATGGATGTGGCGCTACGGCTGTCGCCATGCCATCAATTGATGAGCTCACACAATTAAAAGAAAAAGGAAAATAAAATGGGGAAATAGTTCAGTTTGAACTACAAATTTGCTAATTGCTAAGAACATTTAACAGTGAAGCATAGTCGACTGAAAAAACACACATGCAAACAATTCGTCCTCAATTTTACATTTATATACAATTGGAACAGAGCAACTGGTTACGCCAGTTGTATTGATCACATTTTAGTATAATAGCATTCATTCTCCCCACAAGGATGACGTTATCAAGATAGTTTTGTTGTACACCTCAACTTTTAGGCTAACCTGAGGATTGTTTAGCATTTTATATGTCTTACGAACAAACAACGCCCTATTGAAAGTCTTAAGGGTGAAGCAAAGCAGTCAGAGCTTTGTTGATCTACCCCAATAATGATAGCAATGCAATAAGACAACAACTACAGTTTACTTGTGGACGCTGCGAATAAAAAATCCCACTTAGTAAGCTCCCCGAAACATCCTCTATCCCCGTAAGTGCCACGATAAAGTAAACATTATTTCCATTTTCAGTTCAATTATGAAAAACTCGCCGTCTTTTCGAAATCTATATATAACACTAATCATCTGTTAAATCGTGCTTTGCTTTGGAAGAATTAATGCTAAATTTACGGATTAGTCAATATGTTGGAGTGTTCAGTGTATAGTGAAGATTTTCGCAATTTATCTTAAGTAATAGTCCAAATATTATGCAAAGTGGAGCTCGAAGTCTTCTAATCGTATGTCTTCAAACGTAAGATCAATGCTTTTATTTCATTAACTTTTCGGTTGCCTTATCGAAGGTCACAGTATACGTTCCCGTTGTCGCCGAAGTCAATGTAGCATAAATGACCGTCAGCCTTGTTTACATGAGACGACGAAACAACAGAAAAGAATCTGATCAAAAGAGTACAAGAACTGAGCAAGCTCTTCTTCACAGGTCCATCCTCCATCCTTCCATCTTGACAGAGAAGACAAAACTTTGATTTAGAGGTTTTCGGGAAAACCTTGTTTAGTGGATCATTTTTAAGCTAAAGGCCTGGGCTTATGTCATTTTCAAGTTAGTTGCATTCAAATGAAGACGAAACATGTTTTATGTCAATATATTGGCGGCGCGATAAAGTGTATTAACGCGCATACAAACTATCATTCGGACGCGTTGTCTTATAATATATCTCACACTTGCCCGTGCTAACCAACAAATGCGACATCAAAATCGGCAGTGAAGAAATGTATTTTGGAAGAAACCACCGAAACAAATGGCATAAAATTGGTACACAATTATAGAAAAGTGGCTTGAGATTCATTTGCGATACGGCCGACGGTGCTATTTACCACGCGGAGAAGCGTATTAAGAAGCTTTCGGATAAACACGCCGTTTTCAAACCGGTTGATCTTTGCTGTAGATTTTAAATGGATTGTGTTCCTCTTCCCCCCAAAATCCAAATATTTTTTCCTTTGAAGTTTTTATTAAACAAAATGTGCATCGTACAGAAACGGTGGACTAACCTGGACTTAACTAAACTAAATATTTTACTGATTAAATTAATTAATCAACTAGAATGAAGAACCCACTCATGTTCATATTTAATCGACATTCAATTCAAATGAATAGGAAAAGTAAAAAAAGTTGTTTCATTCGTTCGTGTTTATATATATATAGCACGAATTCATTCCTTCTAATAGTTATCACTCAAAGGAATTGTTAACAGAATCCTGGGCTTCTCTTTTCGCTGTCATATAAAGTCATAAGACGATGAGCGAGTTTGCATTATTCACATACTTTAGACACAATAAGCCAGATAGATGCGAAGGGCGTTGCTTGAAAATTATTAACATCGAAAATTGACCAAAGAAAGAATATGAAGAAGAAACAATTGCGTGAATTAAATGCAAAAGTAAAAGCGAAAGAGCGAAAGAGCGAAAGAGCGAAACATCGAATATCTAAATGAATGAATCTTTTATTTGGCCAAAAGAGAGAGAGAGAAAAGAAAACAATAGGAAACTTGTAATAAAGTAAACGATAAACGTATGGTATGTTTGAATGCTTAACTATTGTGTGCACTCTAAGCATAAGTGAAGGCTAAAGTATTAAAAACGGAAATTAAATTTACACACTTAGTACATTTTTTACCAGCAAACATATACATTTTAAGCTGATATCCGCTGCAGACAAAGTAAACACTTGTAATAGTTAACACAAACTTACATATTTGTCTAAAAAGCTTAATACAGTTAAGAAAGGCAGATATAAAGAGAAGAAGAAAAAGAAAAAGGTGGAAAGTAGGAAACGGGAGAGGCTGCAAAAAAAAAAAAAAAAGAAAGAAAAAGAACCCTCCAGCAGAGGGGTTTATAAGAACTTTTTGGCTTTAATGAAATTGCATTAAAAACTTAAACCGAAATTTAATATTTGCTTACATTTTGGTTTGTTTATATTGTCGGTATCTTTAGGCGGACGAAGTGAGCGTAAAATTTTTTCAAGTGTTTTTTTTTTTTTTTTTTCTATATAGAAAAAGATAATGCATTGCTCAATAATTCCCGAGACTGGCATATTGTCTCTCCTAAAGAGCACAGTGTCACAAGATGACGAAAACAATGGCAAAATTACATGAATTAAAGTTCGAATTGCCGCTTGCCGAACCTTGCGTAATTGTTATCTGTTTGCAAAACTCAAAATGTTGATGCGGGGAAAAAATTTGAATTAAGCAATGCAATGATGGCGGAAATTGAAGCGTATTTTGTGAATCTTGACAATGTTAGAAAAGTGTTGGAGTAATGAACGGAACGATGCCGATAAATGATTTTGAATTTTCGTAAAAGAAAATGTTTTTCGTTTTTTTTTTCGTTGCAAAGTTCCGGAAATTATTGACCGATGCATTATGCAATATATACGCTTCGGCTTCTTGCTCTTTTGCCAATTTACACAAATTAACTCCATTCCAAAGGGAAAAGTTCTTATTTTATGGCTGCTGCATAAGTAGACCGAAACTACAAAAACCGAAATTAATTTACTCTCTTTTGCGCAAACTTTTCATTTTCATATTACCATCCATTAAAAAACAATATATTAAAATAAGTATATATTAGCCCCCACCTTTTGTAGAAATGTGTAAAAAAAAAAGTTCCTACATACACGTATATATATATATATATATATATATATATATACATATATATATTTTTTTTTTTTTTTTTTTAAAGAAATAAATGATTAGCTTTTGTTAAAAGTGTTGGCGTTTTTTTTTTTTTTCTTTTTGGAAAATCAGCTTGTTAATCAAAGCTGAAATTAATTAAGTACGAGTAGGTGTTATAAAGATTATTGAAAAAATTTATGCGATTTATTGAAGAAGAAGCAGACTCACTTTTACTCGTGTGAGTAATGAAGACATT
The DNA here is from genome assembly GCA_001077435.1 of Glossina morsitans morsitans. NCBI lineage: Eukaryota > Metazoa > Arthropoda > Insecta > Diptera > Glossinidae > Glossina > Glossina morsitans. The sequence continues at coordinate 28,524 of CCAG010021057.1, forward strand.
TTTCGTAAGGTATCTGGAATTAATGGAGAATGACAGTTTTACAAATTGAGTGCAGTGTAGCATGCAAAAAAGGTTTACGAAGAAAATTGAAACAATTTGTTAGAAAAAATACCCGAAAAAAAAACTTAAAAGAAAGAAGAATGAGGATAAAGGTGAAAGCAAAAAGAAATTTAAAAAAAAAAATATTTGAAAAAATTGGCGATAAAGAGACAACGACAATCTCTATATAGTTTTTCTTATCCTCAATTCCCTTTTTTCATATAATTAAACGCATATTCCTTTTACTTCCTTGATTATCAAAAAGAAAAAAGAAAACTGATGAAACTGATGAAACTGAAAAATAAGCTCAGCGATTGGAATTCTGATTCGGTAAATTAATGACTAAAATTAATTTATTATAATTCTAAAGATATAAAAATTGTTTTTCAAAAATTTCGTTGAGACCCGTGAGTTATATATAATAGGAGTGACCATCGCTTTCTTCTCTAACTTTTGTTCGTATCTATGTTTGCTTACAGGATGATAGGGTATATATATAGTATATGAGAGTTATAATAGCGAACCTTACTTAAGGATACTAAGGATAAAATCATGTTTGAAACTTCAAGTGCGGATAGATGACCAAATTTTTACCGTTCACCTCGATTTTGATAAATCTACCAAAAATTTTTTGCATCAATTTGATAGGATGTTCCAAAAGTGCCTATGGAAGGAAAATTGACATACGCATTAACGTGATTCCTGACGCGCGATTAGGAGAGTTAATGGAAAGTCAAGTTTTTCCTTTTATCTGAGTGGGAAAAAAAGTAATTTTTTAATGTATTTAAATTATTTCATTGATTATTTTTGGAGGGACTCTTTGAAAATATTTCAATTTCTGCTTCAGCAAAATTAAACAATGGTATCATAAAACTAATGTGCAGCATGTAAAGGAATATATATATATGAAAAGCTGTGCACATTATTGCTGCTACTAATTTAATTTCCTAGTTACACACTGTGATAATTGATAACTACGACAACTATATATTATTGTGCAAGAGAACGCATTAAATGCAAAAAATAATTTTTTTTTTTTATGTACTTTTCGCTAGCTAGTAAATTATTTCTTCAAAAGGGGGGCTCGTGTGTGTGTGTGTGTGTGTGTGTGTGTGTGTGTGTGTGTGTGTGTGCGTGCATGTGCTTGTGGTCATGACTATAGGATGCTTTAGCATATCAATCCTGTGTGCGGTAAGCATGCGAGCGGTGAAGTGATATATGCATCTCGTTCACTATTGCGTTGCTAGCTAATATCGCCAAGTAAAGTTAACGAACGAACACGACGTGATCAAGTCCTCGCTTTAATGCGTTTCTTTATCTCGCATCTGCAGGCATTGTATTGATGTTTCAGTAGTCGTTGCGCACATAACTACTTGCAATTATTTTGTTTATGTTTCGATGAATTGTTTTGATGGTTACGGCGCTTGCACCCCAGGCACAGAGTAGCTTATCTATCCAACAGAGAGAGAGAGAGAGAGAGAGAGGGGATGGTTTATGTAACCAATTTATTAAGCTCCTTGGTAACTTGTATGCTTATACATTCATTCATTCGTTCATCCATACATACGTTTACACGTTTTTGTTTAATTATTTCAGTATTTATTTTTCTTATGACTATCCCGAAATAAATGAGGGAATGTTTTGCTCTCGTTCTTTCGTTAGCCTGTATAAGCGTGTGAGCGTGTGCGTTACTTTACTTCACTTTGACTCATTCACTAAAATTATTTGCCTTATAACTAAAGTTTTAACTTAGGCTTGCTTTGTGTGAATATGCATAAATTGAAGCTTGCACGGGCTGGCGAACCTCAGTTATATGAACAACAATTTTTTAGCATGCACTGAACGCACATTTAAAAGTTCTAGGATTTATTAAATATGTTTAGTAATATGTTGCTCTTTTAATAATATAAGGGAAGAAAGAACATAAGCAAGTTCTGTTTACTTTTGTAAGTTGTGTAAGCCGATTTTTGTATTACTACAAAAACAACGTTCTTATTGCTTTTGTGGTTGTTTTAGTTATGCGAGTTACTTTTCAATCTCAAAGGATCGTAAAAGTATACATTTTTTCGAAATGTAAATAAAGAATTTTTTTTTTTTTTTTTTATTTACTTTTTATAATTTTGCATTGTGTGTGTGTGTGTGTGTGTTTGGAATATTTTATATAATTCGCTCTACTTAATTAAAACATATTATTAATGTTTATAGTGTTTAGGTCCTTAAATTAGGGGACAAAATTTTCTTCTTATTTAAAGTGCACTGATAAAGTTGTAGAAATATTGTTTGAATAAAGTCAGGAGATGTTGTAAAGGTGAATTAAAGCATGAGCGATACAGAAACAGAAGGAAGGAGATGTTGTCCATCTACTCTTTTTTTTTTCTTTTAACAATGGAATTGTAAAGAAAAATTTCATTCGTCTTAACGTTCGAAGCAAACGTCGAATAAATATCCAATGCAAAATATTATTATTAAGTTGAAGCTATGTTGGTGAAATGAAAAAAAAAACACCTCGGGATTATTTCAAAACTTAACAAAGCAAAAAAATTATATTCCGCTTGAGTATAATCTGTTACTAGCCACTTCATTAATTTATGTTTGATATTTGATTGTAAAATAAACCGAAAAGTCGCTTCATTCATATCGCATAAGTTTTAAGTGAACTTTCCATACCAGTTGAATATTCATTTGTGTTCAATTGTATGTGTGTGTGTGTGTGTGTGTGTGTGTGTGTGTGTGTGTGTGTGTGTTTAGACCAACTTAATTTGATTAATGCGGTAGGAAATGGTGTGATATCAAATTTTTTATTTGAAAAAAGTCTTCCAGTTCGAATTGTGATTGTTAAAGAGCATAAGCTTCGCATATGTGGCCCTTGTTTACAAGTATTGTTCAAAATTTATAATCGCACATGTACCTCTGAGGAAAAAGTTCCTGGCGCTATTCCCAATCAATTCGTCACTTTCACACTGACGTAGATTTCGTAACACTAACTCTATCAAATCATACCACAGCACATGTGAAAGATGACAGTGTGTTGATAATTAAAGAAACAAAAAAAATATTGCGATGTTCATTAGTTCAGTGAAAAGGAATTGCGTATGCATTGAGAATAATCAACAATTCGACCAATGCGATTATTCTTCGTTAGTTTGCGTAAAAGTGCAAAGCATTGATGGAGAAGCTTTTTTGCCGAAAGTAGTAACAAGTAACAAGCAAATGGTTTACTAGTCAGTGCTAGTCAGTGGAAATTTCGATGTTAAATTCCCGCAACGGCTTGTTTGAGCAATCGATGATAAGGCCAATGAAATTTTTGAAAACATTAAGGAAGACTTATGTAGTTCTTCATATGTCAGCGCCAGGAAACCAAATTTGGATGAAACACGAATTAATTGCTAAGTGCGATTCGGTGTTGAAATGAAACCGAATCAAGACATCTGGCGAGAAAGAGTGAGCTATACAAAACCATAATGTGAAGAAAGAATCACGGTCTACAAGGACGGAATCTGCATAAAGCACGGCAAAGGCCAGATTGACGCCTGAGTAATCGAATAGACAAGAACCGCAACTACCAAGTCGGTGTTCGCGGCTTCAAATCTCAAGTGCGATAGAGTTTTCTTCGGTTGTAGCTACAGTGAGTGTTCAGTCGCCATAGGCAATTATCGATTGGTCATATTATAAAAAATATATATATATATACCAATACGATAATATTTCATGTTTGATGAGATTTGAAGGGATTCATGCATCACAAAGTGCTAAAAGGAAAATATATATATACATGTACATACAGGGTAAAATTTCGTGTTTGGTGGAATTGGAAGAGATTCATGCATCATATACTGAGCTAATCTGGCCAAGTGATTTACTTCATTTTCTATTGGCATTAGCTAATGCGATTACAGCGCCCAATGGAGTAAAAGCATTCATAATTGGTCGCTAGGAAACAAGTCATCTTCGATGACAGCAATGCCAAAACCTGCATATATATAGAGGGCAATGGCAAAAATTGAGAGAACTTGTCTAAGAAATTTCAATATGTTGCCTGGACTTTCCCACACCAAGCTGTCATTTGTTTCGACTGCAAGCCAGGTCCGTGAATATCAATCGATCCCAAGAAGTCATCCTGTGACGGCTTAATTCTACCGATTAAAATAGCGCACATTTGGGTTAATAAAATTCTTTTAAAATAATTGTGTGTTTGAACCCTTGTGAAAGAACGCCACGAAATATTTCCGTAACCACATACACGTAACCACGTTGCAAGATATGCAAAGATATTTCAGAATCATCTAAAAGTTGAATCTAAAAGTGTTTTGATTAAACGCATGCCCCGCCCACAGGTAGTAATATAATTTAAACTTTGTTGATGCGAAGTTGAAGCTATCAGTGTAGTTCAATTACTTGGTTTGTAATAACTTGACTATATATGCAGTTTACTACAAGTAGATGGGAAGAGCCCAAAAGAGTCAAGCATAGTGGTTGTTAACCTTTTCAGCAAGTAACGTAACGGAATGAGCAGTCAAGGGCTTCTTGTTTCTACTAATCATTCTTTTATTAAACATTTTTCTAGATTTAATAGAAATTCGATCATTGATTGGGTCTTTATTTGCTTTCAGCAATTTTCATATTAAGATTTGTTGTTTTGTCGTTTTCCCCCAAATGTTGTATCCTTCGACGACTTAAATATTGGTTGTAAGCTTATTTTTGCATGGGTACAAATAAAACGCGTCATTTATTTGATTTACGAAATTTTTACAGTAAAATTTTATTTTTCTTTTTAATTTACCCTGAAATCAATTTATTGCATTGCTCGAGGGATAAATCTGTTGTTTACTGCCTTGCGATTGAAACAATTATTTCAATTATGCACTAAAGCATTTTAATATATTTTACACGTGCAAGTACGTAGATGCAAATGCACAAAACCATAGATATACAAACGCACAAACACACAAACACACACACACACACACATGCATACATCCGTCCGAAGTCCAATATATATATTATATATATATATTTATCCGCGTACTTATATATTTACATATACATATACATATATATATATATATATATATTAATATGCACATGGAATTATTTATCTACTTATATACGATGCTTGACCACAGGGTCTTATTACTTATGTTTATATTGTACATAATTCACAGCGAGCCATTAACAATTATAGACTGTTGATGAGGTGCCACAGTATCTGTGTACATACGCAAGTATATATGTACTTTTAATTATCATACGCGATCATTTGCGTGCCGTCGTATACATTGTTTAAAGGTTATATGTTAAAAATACACACATATACACACAAAAGATTAATTATTTGAAGAATACTTAAGAGTTGCTTTCGCATTGGCGTTGCATTGCCATTTTCACATATATATATATTCATGTATATATATATATATATATATATGTGTGTGTGTGTGTGTGTAGTATAAATTCATCCGTAAATTCTTAACAATGGTTTCGAAGGCTACAATTGAATCTACACAGGCTAGCTAATCCACATCGATCGGCAATGCAATCCTTATACAATCAATGAGCAATGGCCTTAGCTTCGTTATTCG
>CCAG010021058.1:0-13056 GCA_001077435.1 Glossina morsitans morsitans
TTTTTTTTTTTTTTTTTTTTTTTTTTTTTTTTTTTTTATGCAAAATATTTAAAAATATTGAAAAAGAAAAAAAAAGGAGCAGCGGTAATAGCAAAAAACAACAATAGCAAGATAGGTAAAAAATAATAAATGATTTTGCGTATCTGCATTTGATTAAAACTGAAAACTTGCAAATTAAATCAGCAACGTTGGGATTACAATTTTTGTTATTTTTAAATATTTTAAATATGTATTGTAGATATGTAAGTTTGTACGTATATATATATATATATACGTATGCGTATAACGGCATTACAAAAGCTGTGTTATTGTTATATTATATACTATAGGTACGCTTGTAGGCAGAACTTTCGAGTCTTGCGGTCCTTTTTCTCTCGCGATAGTGTTATTGTTTAAGTCTTTCGCCTTGCTTGCAACTTCTTTGCGATTCATTGTTGTTGAACTGATTGTTTGCATTTGTGCGCGTATTTATGTTTTTATATCTCTTGTTTCAGTTCACTGCTGTATGCATAATTACATGGCGTTTTTATTTAACGGTCTGTAATGAAATAGTAGAAGGTCTTCTTTCATTACACAAGCTCGTCAATTAAATGTACAACAGAAAATGGTGAATTAACTTCTCGTCATCAGTCTTTGGTTAATAGTATACAAACGCAAAGTCATATTCTGTATGCATGTGTATCTGAAAATTTTCTATATACATATATATATATATATATTTATATATATTTATTTGATTCTATTATACATCATTCTGTTAGGTTATGTTACAATTCGTAATCACTATTATAATTGAGTAAATTGAATATTACGTTACTTTACTTTACTTTTCTTCCCTTTTTTTTTCTCAACTACAACCGAAGTGCCAGGATAAGTAGGAAGACGATGAAGAAGAAGAGGAGAAATGAAGAAATGTGTGCTGAAATGAAACGAAAGCATTTCAATGTGATATTACCAAAGATTACCAGTTCTGACGACAAGGGACAAGTCTACAAAAACAATTAATTAAAAATTCATTTAATTTTTGCGTCGTTTATCGGTTTTGCATATTTTGTGATTGTAAAAGAAACTACCAGCCGACTGACTACATCTTCTATTGCCGCAATAAACATTTGTCAGCAACATTTCTAGAGGAAAAACAGGCTCTTGAATGCAGTGAAAATTTAGAAACTAAGGAAATAATCATTTACTTTTTTGTTTATAACAATTATCGCAATATTTTATTACTTATGGAGTAAGTTTTGCCGAACTGACCAGAAATCGTTTTTCTGCTTCTAATATCGGCCACGACATTTCTGTCTATTAAATCTGTTATACCAGAGATTCGCTGCTCGAATAACGAAGCTAAGGCCATTGCTCATTGATTGTATAAGGATTGCATTGCCGATCGATGTGGATTAGCTAGCCTGTGTAGATTCAATTGTAGCCTTCGAAACCATTGTTAAGAATTTACGGATGATATACTTCATGGCCCTCACATGGTACTGTAAGACCGACCTGTTGTTTCCCAGAAAGCCCTGCCAACTTTGCCGTATATCTTATTAATTGCACGTACATAGGAATCCATAATAAAATCCAAACTGTGAGCAAAGACGTTTAAGTAAATGACGTGAAAGAAAGTAAGGCAAATGCTGCATATGAATGAAAGTTCAAGGCATTTTCTAATTGCGCATTTTAAAGCTAACGATAAGGAACAAGGAAGAAAATTACATTCGGTCTTGACCGAATCGTTTATACTCATCATAGTGATCCGAAAAATTAGGAAGAGAACCAAATGTTCATATTCTAATATATTGGGTGGACGCGACAGACTTTTTCTATTCTCAGAATAAAAGTGAAAATATATATGATGCGTGGGTTGTACTTGATGAGTAAGAAGCAAAATACACGGAAAGCAAAGGCATTCACAAATTTTGTTAGTTGACGTGTTGGGAATTGTAGGCATGTCCTTTGGAAAGCATAGTTTGTAGGCGATATATTCGTTTTTCGAATACTCACCACAGATACTACATAGTTACGCAGACGGACAGATGGACAATCATATGGACAGACGTGGACACAAATGTATTCCGAATTTAAAACTGAACAAGAATTTATATACCGTATGGGGTTTTAGAAGCTTGCTTTTGTAAAGGTCTTGAAAAAAGGATATAAAATTGTGACATACCATAAAATTGAGTGGGCATGGCCGAGTTTTTCCATTTTTCATTAAGGTCAAATTTTTGTAAATTAATCTGCTGTCGTTTATGAGCAAAGAGTAAAAAACAAATTTTTTATTCCTTTTAAAAAACATAGGCGTTGTCAGTTGACGTAGTACTGTGGGCGTGTTCTTCGACCGATTTGGCCCTCTTTCAGTGCCAGTCAAATTTGAAATCGATAGCTTCATTTTTGCGGCCAGGCAAATGTTTACAGCAGGCATTACACACAGACGGATAGACGGACGTGCTTAAATCGATTCAGAATTTGATCCTAATCATGAATGCATACGCTTTGTGAGGTCTCTGAAGCAAACGTTTTGATAAAATGGATATACTACTCATCCTTTGGTGATGGGTGTAAAAGGACGTCGAAATGTTAGACAAGCGTTGCATTGTTTTTAGACGAATAAAGTATGCAGATAACTAGATATTTTCCGGGAAATTATTGACCGATGTATTACAATATAGCATAAATGTATACACCCACAGACAATAAATGTCACATCTTTCAAGAGTATTATGTCCCTGCATAAATGCCCCTGTTGCAGTTCGTTTAGCCATTTCTCGTCCGCCATAGAGTTCAGTTTTTCGAAAACCCAAACAAACAAGCAATAGTAATTTAAAAAATTGTCAAACTACTCATAACTATCACTTAAAACTTGTAAAGTGTCAAATTCGTGTTATTATGACAATACTTTCATACTTTCATACCTTCATACATATATATGGGTAGATATTGTATATATGCGGACGTCAATGTGCGTTTATATGTATGCGTTGCTAACATCACATTCGCCACCTTCGCTGTGTACCTGTCAACTGCTTGTAATGTGAAACTTTTGCGTTCTTCGCGTTCTTTACGCGCTTTTTTTGTTATTGTAATTGGTAGAGTAAATGCTGCATTTCAACAGCAATTATGAATGCAAGATAATAAATTTTAATGCACGCTGTTACAGTTACAGTTCGTGGCATTTAGCAATAATAGATGTTCTTTTTGTTTTTAATTTTCTTTGCTAAAAATACCTTAAATTTTGTTTATTGCTTGATGCTGGTTAGATATATATATATATATATGTAGGATATCAAATTAAATTAAACTATGCTTGTTGCCTTTCATAATAGCATTGCGTAAGATGGGCACATTTACACTCGTTGGTAAACGCTTTCATACTGTCACGGAATGCTTACCTTGATGAAAGTTCGAATATTTCTTCGTGACAGTGTACACGTAGTCGCGGCAAGAGTATGTCAAGTTTATACTCATTCGCAAGATAGATCGGAATTTTATTATACTAAATGGTTTGTCTTTTTTTTTTACCAGTGCAATCCATTTATCCATTTTCTCTTCCCTTCACAGCCTAATGAAATTTCCTATTCACTATCTGCGCAAATTGTGCGCAACGACGAAGGCAATAGAAAATTATACGAATCAGACAAGTCTCACTATCATAAACAACCTTATGATTTGATTTCATTCTGAATTCTTAATATTTATCGCTAAACATCTTTGGAAGAAATTATATCGAGAAAACTTTTATTTTATTGAACAAAACAGTGAGTTGCTTTTGTGTTAATAAACATGAAAACTCGACCAGTGTGAGAAAAAAAGTTTATTTTCGATATAATTCACTTTTTATTAATTACTTTTTAGTTTATTATAAAACGCGTTCCACTCTCCGGACTCCTTTACTTGATAGCATTTTCAATAAAACAAATAAACCCACTTTTTGTGGCATCGCCTGTCATATTTCACTCGCAATTGCCATATTTGGACATTTGTCGCATTCGACTCTCGAAGCCCTTTTTTTGTTTGATGCTCATGCCGAGAGGATAGTTACAAAAAAAAGATACTTATTATGCCATTAGGTGCTTGCAAGTATTTTGATCATCTTTTCACTTGAAGAAGACATTCATTTATTGAGAAAAGTTCGCCCGATTATAATCAAACTGTGAATCAAACTATGTTCTCATCTGTCTGGCAACATGACGATGCCGTGTCAAAAGAACGATATTGGTTTGGCAGCGATACAATGATCGAATCGTTTTCGCGCTTCTTCAGCGTTTCGAAACCGCGTGCCAACCAAGCCATGCTGCAGCGATGTGAACAAGTGGTAATCAGAAGGGACTACGACTCGTCACTACTCTGGTTGCGATAGAACTTCCCACTCGAGATACAACAGTGTATGTTTGCAACGTGTGGGCGAGTGCTGTCGTGCAAGAAGATGACATTGCGTCTATTAACCGGTAGTGCTGGTCTTTTTTACCACAACACAGTAGACATCTGCAGTAACAGTTTCATTCGGGTTTAGCAGCTCTAAACTTTATTGATCCCACCATATGCTCAGCAAGACTTTGTGGCCATGAATATTCCGCTTCGGCATCGATGTGGATGGCTCTCCTGGACTAACTCCAGATACGCCACAGAAAACACTTGTTTTTTTGGCTGGCAAGCAATGAAACCGTGATGATGAAACGATGCAAATCAATTCGTGTGGAAACCATTTTTCTTCCCTTCGGACCTTCTCCGTCGCGTGTAAACATCTAGAAACTGTTGATTCGTTGGCTGTTAAGGTGCTCGAAAGTTGCTTGGTCGAACTTTTTTGATCATCTCCAGGTCCTTCTTTATCATTGACGTCAAAATCATCACTTTTAATTCGCTAAAACCACAACCGACAATTGAGATATGATGGCATGGTGACAGTGCCATACGCTTCTAAAAGTGTTTGATGGTTTTTGGTAGCAGGTTTCTTCAAATCAAATAACAAAAGTAATGAATGTCGAAATTGCCATTTTGAGCGTTCCACGATTAGCGTCTGCTTACCATGAATCACTGAGTAATACTAAATGGAAAACTGCTCTTATTATCTTCTCATAGTTTTGCAGAAAAAAGCACGTCCGAACGTGTCTTGGCTAGGATGTGTTTTCGAAATGCTGAAGAAAGCCGAAAATGGATCGATGACTGGGCCACGTGGCCAGAAAGATGGGAAACTATTTTTATTAATATATATCGGATCTATTTCTCTCCATAAATGATCGAAATATATGTAAGCACCTAATAAATAAATGATTTTACTTTACCGTATGCTAGCTACCATTGGTAATACGTTCTTGAAATTTGGAATAAAAGCATGTGTTATTATTGATAAAATGTTTCGTTTGGCCTTTAAATCAACCTCAATTTTATATATTAATATAATATTCTACATAAACTAAGGGAGTTTTTGTGCACATCAATCTATGTTCGCATTAAAGAAAAACCTGAAACAGTTTACACACGTTGATTATATTCGCATTTTCGAAGTAGAGAGAGACAAGACAACATCAAAGCCTTGTTAATTTCGTCCGATGAGAAGATTCACTTATACTCGCATATACTTGCATTTAATATAAACTGCATGCGTAGAAAGGCAAATAGCCTTCATAATGCAATCACGGCGAATGCGATGAATTAGAGAAATAAATTAACAAAAAAAAAAAATAAATAAAAAAAGAAATTCATTCGCACTCTCATACATTATTGCTGCCTGGGCGGTGATATAATTATTTAAAATTTGTAATTAGTAGCTAAACGTTTTAAGCATTTAGGCATTTGGCTTTGCTATGCAAATTATTTATCCTTCTCTTATAGCGCACACAACGTTCCATAGAAATGTGTATATAATATAAGAGTTGATCTATATATGTGTCTCTATGTATTTTGCTTATGCTGAGCTATCCGAGAATGTGCTGGTAATGCATTTAATTTGTTAATTTATTCAAAGTACTTGTCTTTGCGCCGACTTTATGTCAAGATGATGTTATTGAATACTTAAAATGAATGCTCAAGGTAGTTGCCAGTCACACTAGTCAGCTGTTATCGAGTTGAAGTAAGTCGGGTCGAGACGGGTTTGCGAAGTGAGTACTCTAGAGTTGTCAGGCTTCCAAATCTCACAGTTTGCCAGTTTCCTACCAAACACTTCAAATCAACCGACCATGTAACTATGTAGTCATAGAGCGTTTGAAAGAAGGAAAGGCCTTTCATTTTAGTACATACCAATGATTGCAACATTCATCAGATGACTGTCAGCAAGCATCTCATTTGAATGTGAGAGAATAGTTCCCGCTTGCTATAACAAATGCATGCATAGACAAATACTTTCATGTACTTATGTATGTAAGAATGCTTGTGCGTAGTTATGATGCTTCAGTTCCATCTGTTATGCGATTCATGCAAACTTGAAAATAACGCGTCTTCTCTATCACTTCACTTTCGTGTTTATATATATTTGACGGTCTTATAAAATTAAATGTATCCTTAGCTTAGATGATTTTTCATATACTATACGAATGTACACATCTATACTTAAATGTGGATGCTTGTTATTGAAGGCACTCCATATATATAGCATTGTGTATGCGTATTTAGTTGTTTGTATTCTTTCATCCTTCTCTCTTCCTCGTGACTTTCCACAATAGCTATATGTAAACATCGTATATCTACAATAAAATACGATTTATCTATTGAAAGTCTTGTTATATTACTCACACAGTGCAGTGTTGTCAATGGACGCAGCTGGGTAACATCAATCGAGTCAATTGCTATGAATGCATTTAAAATGCACATGTTAATAATGAGATTGTAACGAGAAGAACAAATCTTTTCTCTATCTTTTTCCCTAAAATGTGTATGTGTGTGGGTGTGTGTGTGTTTGTGATTCTGTGCACATATGTGCATACATTATCATATATATGCAAAAGTTTTATATGCAAATCTCTAGCAGTCAACTGAATATTCCACAATTCTAATTATCATTAATGGGAAAAATTTAACCTCTAAATATATTTGTAGCTCAACATAGAGCCGCAAAGCCCACATACACTTTGTAACAAGGATATTATTAATTGCGATTGTACTTTCACTTGTATTTATTTACTCTTTGTAGTATTCGAGAAAAGAATTTACTTTTTGCATATTTCTCCATCGTGTACATACTAATGCCATACGACAAAGCATACGAAAAAGGTAGGAAGAATATTTTATAGGAAGGAAGGATTGTAAACTCATTTATACTTGGTTGCCCATCAACACACTATATAGTAACTATAATCAAGTAAAGGCAGTAATCTTGATTCACAATTAATTTTCTTTCATGTCTCCATTGAATCCTGTCACTTACTTGTATTTACTTTGAGGTCTTTGTAGCTTCCCCTCGGAAAGGAATACGTAACAAAAGGCAAATAATAACATACTTTCCTCTTAGAATCTAAAAGACGGTAAAGACGATAAACTAAATCAAAAAATTTCATTCCATGCTTTTAACACAAATTCGGAGAAGCTTTACAACTGAATTATTAATTCGATGTGCGAACACTAGACCAGCAACACTGGGAATTAATTAAATTAGGTTAGATTTTGATCTTCTTCTTCTTATTCTTCTTCTTTCTCTTCACTACTGTAACCAAATGAGCACTTCTGCTGTGAAATGAGAAGCGGTTACCAGGTTTTATATTATGATGGACTTACTACTATGATGGACTATCTAACAACAAATTTCATATTGAGAGGTTAAAGTTTTGTTAAAAAAAAAGATCTATTTTGAAGCTACCAAGGCCGACTTGTATTTATAGCCGATATGTATTTATATATAGGATGATATGTATCTATATATTAGATGTCAAATGCGTTTCATCGTTCACTAGTTATGTGGGGAAAGATATCTGGCTCATTAATATCTGGAAATTATTACAAATTTTTTTATTTGGAGATAATCGTTTCCATATCGTAATTTTCTTTCATTCTTTTAGGAAAACTGATATACTCTTTCTAGATGTGAATCAATTCCATCTTAATGGCCCAGTGCATAAGCGAAACTATCGTTTCGGGTCTTAGGGCAATTGAAAAGTCATTCCCCTTTCAAGAAAGTCCCGGTTTGATGTGCATTTTCTGTGGGTGTCATCATCGATTCATACTTCATTGAAAATGAGAATTGAGTTGCGGTCAATGTGAATAGAGAGTGCTTGAGATCGATTTTAACGAATCTTCTATGGCCTAAACTTGACGATATTCATTTATATAGCGGGCCAAATAATCCCCAGTAATTTCAAGAACCTTCGATATCGAATGATTCTACAGTTGTCTCTGGCGGTATTGTTTGAATATTTGCTGTGCTCCTGATGAGATCAGGCCAGATTTACTGGACAAAATGCTTGAAAACTACGTTCATCGTATTAATAATTATTGTATTTAAGAGCGAATTGCGTCGAAAAATTTTTCACTTTTCTTCAATTTTATTAGTGTTCGATTTTTAAAGGATTAAAAACACGTCGTAAACGTATTTAATTTTTTTTTTTTTTTTTTTGTTTAAAACTTGTTTGTTCTTTTTTTGTTTTTTATTACCTTTTCTTTATTTTAGTAAATAAATTTTTGTGTAAATATTGAACATTTAGCCTTTTATTATATTGTTATTGTGAAAACCATCATCGTTGTTTTCTCTTCTCTTCTCTTCTCTTCTCTCTTTTTTTGTTTTTCTTTTTGTTTTTGCTGTTGTTGTTTATATCATTTAATGTGTGTACACATCATATATATGTTTTCCTCCTGCTACACTATCATCAGTGTATGCATACGTGCGTACAGTATACAGTGCACAGCTGTGCATTGAACCCTAAAATAATCACAAAACATAACAATAACAATTACACTGCACATCCACATGACATAATATTTTATTTTATGTACGTCGTTGATTTTAGTTTGTTTTCCATTCGTCCTTACCGTCAAAAAACGAGAGTGTACTATGATTGGCATACGACCTGTTACAGTAAAGCAAAGGCTTGAAACAATTTTGATCCCTACCTTTCGCTTTCGGTTAAAAAAATAGTACAAAATTTAAAGTTTTTTGTTAATTTCCGCTTGAAAAATGGAATTTATGGATAACGTGGTACATAAATAATTTTTTTCTTTTGTTTATTTTTTAAGATTTCTTCACGCGTAGGTTTTAAACGTGTCTTTTTGGTCTTTAGCTAGCCTGCATAGTACATAATATAATTAATGATTAAAAATTTTCATTAAATCTTAGCAAAACCGAGAGAAATTGCCGAGGTCAGTAAAGCTCTAGAAAGGTAAAATGAAAAAAATAATTAGATTAGAGGTGTCTGATAATCGTAAACATTGCGAGCATTAATTGTTTTGAAACTAATGCTATGCGACTCAGATCATTTCGCTTCCTTTTTATTGCATGCTATGTTGTTGCCTTACTTTGTAAGGCCATGCTGGTTTTTACAAGAGTTACAAAACTTCAACTTTTCCGCCTTTCCTACTTAGTCTTGTCAACGGCGTGCTTATACGTGAGAATGGTAGAAAAGTCAATGTATGTAAGAAGAAGAATTGTTTTCGTATAGCAAATAACCGCTGTCATCCTTGCGAAAAGTGAGACCGCCTTCAACCATGCAAAACAAAAACTTGAAGATTTGTAGAGAAGCCATATACTGAAGTATATCTTCATTTGCTTTCCTTCGTATCTTCATCGAAACATTGAATCTATAAAGCCAGAGTTGTAGTCCAAAGTTTATCTAAATATATTATCTATAAACTGTAGCCGGATGGGTGTGTAAATGCGTTCAGATGTTCGACAGTGTAAAACCTGTCCATCTGTTTCCTTTCAAATCCAATTGTGTACGAGTACGCTCTTGGTGTAGATAGGTGACAGCTCCTTTACTTCCCTCAAAATTCAATTTTTCAATTTTTACATAACGCATAAAATTACCGCACTGCTTAAAGCATATGTTTATTAGTTATATAAGCCAAGCGAACTTATGCAGCTCTCACTTGCAAAAATAAGGAAGAGCGTGCGAAGTACCTGAAAAGTGATTACATTAATCAAATCATATTAGTATGAATTGATTTCATGCTAATAGCGGATTATTTAAAAAATCGTTTTGTGTTTTTTTAATGTCAAAGACAAAAAAAAAAAAACTTCCTTTAAGTAAATGTAAAATGGTATTAATTATTACATAATTTTCTTTTCTTCAAAGCAAATTTTTTCATTTTCGAGCAGTAAATCAAAGCAACCTTGGATCCGAATTATTGGCTCATGATTGTTGCTTAATTCTAGAGAACTCAGCACTATTTCTGCTTGCACTTCACCGTTTATATTGTTAAGCTTTTTAGTTTTCCACTCTCAAGCTAATAAAATGTACTTTTTTTTTTTTTGATATATCAAAACAAAGCTTTCGCAGTAATAACTTTCCCTCGCATCTACCGCGATATAAGATTGAATACGAAGAGTATTGTCCTACACGAGAACTCTGTAGATGATTTAATGAAAATGATGAAACAATTTGTGGAACGTATGTTACTTAGTCGACAGCGTTACTAATAGTTGTCAAGCCTTGGTGTCGCTATTATTTATTCTTCATCTTACTTTGGCATACAGGATAGTTAACCTCAGTCTTGTTCTTATATTCTTATTATGAGTCATAATCGCATGTTTGTACCTGCTAATGCTTAAGTAAATAAAAAAAAAAAAAAAACGTAGGTTAACTTTTTTACACATTTAACATTTTCGCTATGATCATTTTAATAGGGCTGTTATGCAATAAAGTGAATAAAGTGATATTCAGTAATTATTCAGTAATCGCTTCTAATACAAATACAATTTTAAAAGTTAGTGATTTTCTAGGTATGTCCACTGGAGTTTTTCGTCTAAAAATTTAAAGTTTTACTAAAAAATCTTCATTAAGATGCTAATCATTTGTAAACGTTCCTTAGAAGCGAACAAGCAAACTTTTAATTTCAGAACATTGCGCCATGATTCTTAAATGCCTTAGACAATAAACGACTGACCTAAGTATGAAAAGAAAAAAAGAATTTTATTTTATTGGTTTAACTTATAATTAAAGAGGATCATGAAGCAGACTCGTTCGCTGCTATAATGCAGAAACCTTCTACTTAAGCCTGATCGACGTTCTGGTTAACCAAATGAAACTTGATGATTGTGTTCATCATCAAATTGCAAGCCGCATAGTTGTATCTGGTTAAATGTATCACATGCGAGAATTGACAATCACTTGCAAGGCCTTAAGTAGCTAAGAATCTTGTTTTCGATTTTAGTTACGACAAACTGAGGCAAATCTCTTAGGCGTAACGAATCTATTAATTCGGTTACGCGTCAAAACTTGACGGATTAACGCCGTCTTCTTTTAAGCCACTTACAGACAGCTGTACATTATCAGGTCCGATATAAATAAATTGTATCAGTTTTGTCTTGTTGTGCATTAAAAGCATTAAGAGGTGCAAATGTTAAAGTACAACACAGGCACACAGACACAACGTACGCTGGAACATATGAAAGAATTCCGTTAAAACATCTCTGTAATCATAATAATGATCTGAATTCTCTTTTGCTTTTATTTTTTGCTGTATTTCTTGTAGCGCGTAAGTAATTGGATTCAGGAAATGAGTCCATTGAAAATCTTTTTATTACATAATTATATAAGCAAATATAGGATACATTGCAGAAATCGTAAGATCGATAAGCATTCCTTATTGTCCATCTGTCCATCTCGCTTCAACCGAGCGGCTGGAATAGATGAAAACGTAATATATTTTTGGTGGATGCTATTTTAACGTATTTCAATGAAAACAGCGAACTGCTAAAAGAGCGACTTGAGCATAAGAAAATATATCTAATATGATATAAGATACGATAGACGCACATTTAAAATGAGCGAATAATTTATTTAGAAAAATCGCAATTTGATATTTATGGTCTTGGCCAGCCCATTGACTCGTAACTAGTCTTGGCTTATAGACGTAATTAAATAATCGTAACTTTTTTCCTGGATATGTGGATATGTGACTTTGATCAGACTACAAATATTCTCATAACCAACAAAACCATAACAAAAAAAAAAATAAAAATAAAAAGAAGAAAAACAGAAACCAAGTAATTTTCATATAATTTTGCTCGAGGTAACAATTAAAAATTCCTTTGCTTTTTTTTTAAATTCTAGCGCGGGCTTATGATTATAAGACTATAGAGGTAAATAAGTTTGTTGGTTGTGTATTTTTTCTGATTTTATATTATAGCCAATGTACATAAAATTGTTTTTAAGTATATTTGAGTATTGACCGTACACACACGCGCGCACAGGCACATATATGCTCCCTTGAATAACATACATCCATATGCATTCATGTGTATCCTTCTGATTGTTTCTGTTTCATGGAAGAATAAGTGTATACAAAATGAATGTCTTTGTGTGTAGGCAAGTGTGTTTCTATCTGAGCTTGCATTTGTATGTTTTTTTTTTTTTTGTTTTCATCGCAGACCAAGTGTGTGTAAAATGTATAATTTCGTGAGTGTGCTCTCGTTGTGTGTATGAATGCGTGTGAGTATATGGTTAAGAGTGTGCATATTTTTGTATATTTGTATTTATGTATGTGTGCAATGCTTTAATTAAAAACAATTCACTAGAACAAAAACTACTTTTTTATTATATATCAAGTTGATATAAGTAACAATAACAACACAGCAATAACGAGCACTATCAAAACACAATAGCCAGAAAACTAACATTTACCAAAAAGAAAATATATATATATATAATATATATATATATATATATATATATATATATATATATATATATATATATATGTATATATATAGGAATAAAAAAATCGAAAACAGAAAATATTTTTAAAGAAGTGCAGTTTACGATAAGGATTCGCAGTTGCAAATTTGTGCTGTTGTGGTTGTTGCTCTTGTTGCGGTCGCGCTAATGTCACTTGTGTTGTTAACGAAAGTAATAATATTAGCTTTAAATTATTTGATATAAAATTTTCAAATTTAACTTTCATGTAAATCAACATTTTCAC
>CCAG010021059.1:0-13471 GCA_001077435.1 Glossina morsitans morsitans
TTTTTTTTTTTTTTTTTTGATTTTTTGTTTAATTTTCGTTGTTTTATAAATAAATGTGTATACTATTTGTAGCTTTCAATAAAATTTGATTAAAAAAACACACTTAAACACACTTACAGAAAAAAAAAAAAAAAAAATACGAATACATACTAAGACACACACTAAGAAATACATACATACACTTAAGAAAACCAAAATAACAAACATTGCACACGATGGAAACGAACATACAAAAAATTAATGCTAACAAAATTTTTAATATGAATGTTTCTTCATTTCATGACTTTTCATATTCGAAAGTCATTCGAAAAGTTTGGTAAAAGAATTGATTATAGCTTCAAGCTTATCCTTAATATAATCCTTTTCAATCAAAAATTAAAGTAAATAAAGAATCTATCACCTTTTAAAGCGGCTGGCGATCGGACCACTTATATTTCTAAAAATAACCGATAATCTGGACTGTATATATATATATATATATATATAAATGGATTATATATATATTAGATTTTTTTTTGGGCGCAGAGAATTGACGCTAAAGAATATACCATATTCCCCGGCCTGCTAGTGATGTTCATCATAGTGGGTCTACATGGGTCGCTATTTATATTTCGAGCACAATAATGGAAGAAAAACACGAGTAATTTGTCTTCAAAAATTGCTTTATTGATTGTCAAAGTGTTCTCCTTTATGATCTACACAAATTTGCTTACATTCGAATCATTTGTCATAATGATGATTTTTGAACGCATCGACGGCTTCTTTGGGCGGAGCAAAATAATTGATTCTTACAAAGGGAAGTGATGAGATGCCGAATGCGAAGTGTGTGGCAGATGGTCGACTGATTCCATTTTTTTTTTTTTTTTTTGATGTTTAAATAGTCGGTTGTTGGAAGATATGTTTAAGAGCCTGCCTTATCAAGATCAAGAGGACTCCAATCGGACGTAGTTGATTTGTTTTCTTTATTTCATCAAAGCGTTCCGGCAAACAAATGGCGGTTTGCTTAAAACGCCAGCTGCTATATGAACAATTCTTCTCGACAAAAACAAAAAGGGGACAATTTTATTCATAGTGCAAGGATCACGAACAAATTCCGTTAGATTTATGATTCGTCATCTGTTACGATCTTATGCAGTGCTGCGCTCAAAATGCCTCAACTAATATTCAAGTTAAATTGCGCGGGTCGTTCGAATATCAGAAATATTTTCTTTTTTTTGTTCTAAATCGGTAGCCCCGTGATACACACATCTGTGTCATTAGTGTTTCAGTTGCTCTTCGTTATGTATACAGAAAGTTTTTTTACTTTTTTTACATTACGCGATTTTCTTGTGCAAAGAAGTTGCATTAAATTTTTGCAGATGAGACAAGGATATACGCATACGATCTGGAAATAGCTGAACAATTATGAACACCAAAAATGACACGCCACTGTCGCTCAAAAATCAAGATGACGTTAGCAGGTTTCTTCGATTATCGTGGTGTTGTGCACAATGAATGCCTTCCGTTAACTGATATGAATACTAGTTGAGTGTGATGCGTCGTTTGGGCGACTCCTATCTGCAACAAGGGGTTGGAATAGATTTAAAAAGGAAAATCTTAAATTGGTCGCTCTTTTTGAACACGATAGTATCGTACGTTCTATGAGTCAGCGCAATACGAGTATCTTTTTGAGTTGTTGTCAAATCTTATGGGATCCAAAGAAAAAACTCTTTTGCTCAGCTAAAAGATCAAACAATTTTTCTTATACTTATTATGGTGGTGGAACTTATAGCTAGCCAAGGTATCGCAATCTCACCGTATGTGACATTTCGACCCTTCGTGATCACTTGCTGGTCGGCGTTAGTATCTTCTGACATAGCATTCGATTTTGAAGGCTCTTCATAACGTCCATCCAGGAGGTTAAGGCTTTAGTATCAAAATTTGAAGAAAGTTGATCGATGCACCTTTGTCTCCACAAACAGCGCCAAAAGTTGGAATATCTCATTACATGAAAATCTTAACGAGCTAATCGCATTTTTTCGTTGAGGCACAATTTTCACATTACACTCTAAGCAACACAAAAAGTTCAAGTTTCCAGTGGAAAATTTAAATGCCAACTACCAGCATTCGATTTTGTCACATTCTATAAACGATGACTTTTTTTTTGCATCGGATATCCAAGATAGAGTATATGTGTTTACACATAGTATCAATGTTGGTAACGATCTAACCTATCCATCGGGGTGTCTACTTATCAGTTCGTCTTTGGAAATCAACGAAATCAAATGAAAATACTTCTGTGCCTTTTGCATATGTATAACTATGTGTTAAGTTGTTCTTAATGGCGTGCTGAAGAATTAAATTCCCTTCAATTATGCTAAGTGTTTATAGCCATTTGTGTTCCCACTAAGTTTACGGAATATTAATATTAATCGCTTTGAGGTTTGATTTCCCTCTAGCATAAGATAAATCGAATAAAAAAAATCTCTTTCATAGTTTTGAACGTTTGCAAGAAAAGATCGCGTAACATGTGGAAGAATGTGATAAACAATGGACACCTTAAGCTATTACGGACCTCCTCCATTCACTTTTCTTCTCCATAACGTGACTTACTTTGGGGCATGAAAACTGCATTTAAGTTTTCCAATATGTACTGGGAAAGAAATGTGTTTTGAATGCTGCTTAATCTATACGTTGCAGTCGCCGTCAAAATTTCTCCAATATTTTCTTCGTTTTTCGTATTTTCGTTTCTTTTGAAACGTTGAGACATGCTAAGGCCGATTAAAATGAATATGCATTTTCATTATGACAAGTGAAGTGTCCATATGTATTAAATAACTGTATATGCCCATCGTTTTCACTTTACTTTTATTTGTTTATATATATATTTTTTCTGGGCAAACATAAAAGAATATTCGTGTGAATATGAATCTATTTTTTGTCCACCGATTGAACACAAATCTTATTTTCAAAATTTTAAATAATATTTTTTGACCCTAAGTTAAGCGAATTTTATTATTAGCATAAGCATAAGGAAACCTTAAAAAAAGTGATATATAAAAATTTTCGCAAGACTATACGATAGGTTGGTTAGCCGACAAAGGAATTATATTATAAATTGATCATTCCGTCTATAACACTGGAGATCGCTACCTCAATTTTGTGCTTTCTGTGACAAGTATCGGTGAACGTAATATTCTAAATAATTTTAACGTTTCACTTTTTCGCATCTGTTGAGGAATCTCTACCTCTCGCAGTCACAAAAATTGAGTCTGAACGATTTCCCTTGACTCTAACAAGTGAAAACACTACAATGGGACCCAGTCTACCATTAAATACCTTACATCATTTCACTTGACACAATTATTCTTACAACGACTTTTCATAATAGGGTGTTGTAAGAGAAGTGGTCAAAAAATTGATCCGATACGAACCATTTCCAATAGCATTCGTCCTTGGCCTGAAATTATTCGAATCAAATATCTCGATAATTGCGACCTATAGGTTGAAGACAACAAAAAAAGGGGGACATACAGACGGACAGACAAGTTCAGATCGATTAATAATATGACTCTGAATGGGACCTTTTTTGTGTTGCACATATCCGAACTAAGTCCATCCAAACTAACTTCCATTCCATTATTAACTTATGACGTTTGTCGATACAGAATTCGGATTTAAATTTTATTAAATTCAAGATGTAAACGAAAGCCATTGTTCGGTTTTTCAACGAACGGAAAAAAAAAAATAATTTTTGAGATTGACCTCAAAGGGCCTTGAGTGGTTTGAAACACGACTTAATTTAACGAACGAAAATAAGTAGAAACTAAACGGTCAAAGAATAGTATTCTTCTCTCCGAAGATAACGGATCGATTCTTTTCTTTGCCGAAAACATGATACAAAATCTTACTTAAGGGATTAGATTCGAAACTCACAAATGAATTACTCAATCAGTCCAGCTTCTCTGAAACTCATTCGCGTTAACTAATACATAATTGATATCTTTTCTTCCTGTAACGCGACTAAAATTTCTCCATGTGACTTTCTTTTTTTTTCTTTTTTTTTTATTAAATGTTAATATTCGAAGAATTTAGACTGTTGTTGTTATTCTATCTAAAGTCAGTATCCTACGATTTGTTCATTATTTCTTAGGGTTATTTATTTCGAGATATATAAAGTTATCTAAAAAGTGTTTTTTTGTCTTAACATGGCATTCATATTTTCGGACGGAAGTGATAAGATTATTTTCATTTACTAAAATGCAATGTTCTAATAGAACGGTATTAAAAAGTAATTAGCGTAAAATTTTAAAAATTCATTTATCGTTTGCTATCCATCGAAGTAACTTTACGAATGCCAAACAAGAAATAAGATTTTAACAAACACACTGCCATTCCATAAATAGTCTCTCGACTACATTACAATTGTGATAAAAATGTATAAAAAAATAAATTTTCATATGAATCAGTAAAATTTCTTGAGACAAACAATTGCTCCCACATGGCAATCTGTCTGTAAAAATGTTTATGACGGCAATACCGATAAAGCCTTAACTTTTTATAGATTGTAAAAACAGAGAGAGTTGTTAAGTTTTCTTCTTTTTTTTATTTTTTTTTGTTTATTCCAAATGATAATGTAGTTCTTTCAAATGCCTATTAAGGCGCATAAAAGATGTATAAGTTAGAGTTTTACACCTGGTAAATAGTGCCAAAGAAATCTCATTTTGTTTTAGGTTAAAGCTGTAGCACATATAATGCAGGGCCTTTACTAAAGCTAATAACAGAAGCAAACCAAAGTAAAAAGTATATATATATATATGTATGTATAGATATGTATTTGTATAAAAAGAAAAACAGAAAAACATACTAAACACAATAATAAAAATGTAGAGCACGTACATGCTCAAGTTTATGTGACTTGTGCACCTTTGTTCACCTGCTGAGTTCAGTTCAAATGTGAGGAAAAGTTAACAGTTAACAACGTGGTTAAAATAACAATAGCAAAAACAAAACGTGAAAAATATATAGGAAAAAAAATCCAGGGCTCATCTAAAGTATACAACAACAAGAATTGCTTACGGATATGCTAGCCAATGGAGCAATTTTCTGCAATTACCATACACGCCATTTTCGGGCCAGTGATAAGCTTAAACGACTTACAAAAGAAAAGTGGAAAAAAAGAAAAAACAAAAAGAGTATTATGAAAGTGTGAGGTTGCATACATAGTGTATATACCATATATATATATATATATATATATATAGTATATATATAGTATATATATATAATAATGCATCACATATGGCAAAACAATAAAAATGAATGTACATATTAAAGACCATTAGGCTCATATAGACAAGTTAAGTGGCTGCTGCTCTTGCTATTTTTGCACAAAAAGACATCAGGGTAATGAATATATGTATGAATGTTGCGATGTCTGCAGCAACAGCCTTTGCCAAAGAAGTCATTAACGCTATGTTATCTTTTTTGCATTATTTTTTTTTTTTTTTTTTTTTTCCTATATAATGAATTTGCTGTATACAATGAATTTTCTGTATACATATACATATATATATATATATATATAAAAATGCTGGTGGCGAAAACAATTCCACATTTTAAACACAGGCTGTGGTAAAAACACTACACTCGGGAAAATTTCAAATTGTTAACCACATGAAATTACAGGTACTTGAGAGAGTTGTTGTATGCTCGCCTGCCTTTTATCGCTTTATATGAAAATGTAGACGTACATACAAATAAACAGATATGTGTCTGTTTATTTTTACTAACACAACTAACTCTGCCGAGATGACTTTTGCTTTTAATGTTGAAATCAAAAGGGCATATGTGGGAGGGGGAGAACAAGAGAGCAAAAGAGAAAACCCAATGAAAATATGACTTAACTGTAGACGATTCTTAATTGTAGATTTTTTTTTTTCTAATTTTTCCACTATGTAAATTAGAGAAGAATATAAAACATGTTGAAAAAATATAACATATATACATATATAAAATATATGTATATGTATATGTATATGTATACAAAGCCAGACAAGTAATTGTAATTGTATTTTAAATAAAAACTACAACGACAAAAAAAAAAAACCATATAGTTAACAAAAAAAAAAAAAGAAAAAAACAAATGAGATAAAAAACCTTGAGGTTTTGCTGTCTTCCCCAGTGTTTTGAAGTTTTTAACATTCAGCGTTGACAACTAAATTGGCCTTTAATGACTGTAAAAAAAAAGTCTTCTATATATATATATATATATATATATATATATATATATATTATATATATAAATGGGCACGTATGCATGTAATAGAAAGGCACCTATAACCACTGCTAACTTATTCCATAAGGGTTTTTTCCACTTTAAAATAGCTTATCAACGTTCACGGTATATTTATAGAAAACTTTTTGTTTTTTTTCTACTCCATAATATATGACGGTTTACACTCCATTACCAATACGATACGTGTTAACATTAATTGTATATAATGATTGATCATGAAGCCACCTACACATTGCACATAAAGAAATATTAAAACATGGATTTGGCAAAATTCTCGCAAATAACGTTCGTAGTTGCAGCAGAAATCACTAACAGTAGGTCAAGTTCTATGCATATATCGTATAAACGATAACAGGGAAGGATAGAAATACGAACGGTGTGAACGCACCGATAGATAAGTACATATATATCATCAAGGGTCGTCAAGGATGAATTTTGTAGTTAAGAGAGATATACGCACAGATGTATAAATACACATATTATCGATTGTCAAGAATGACATTTGTAGATAGCAGATTATGTGCAATGGTATACAGTAAGCATTTAGTATATTATCTACGAACTTCACCCTTGACGATCCAATTAAACTAAAGAACGAGATGACGATATGACGACACTCTACTTGATTACTTACAATCTTATGTTGATTCTTTTCTGTACTTCCGACACGAACAGCCAAATTAATGCATAGCTAACCGTTAGTAAACAAGACAAAGATAAGTAGGTGGATATCTTGTGTTATACGTGAATATTTTAAATATTGTTAATTCTTGAAAACAAATTTTATGTGTGTATATGTTTTTATCACTGCAACATAATTGAAAAAAAAAAAAAACAAAAAAAATCTTGCATAAAGGGGAAGCCTAAAAGTATTTGTTAAATAATAAAATAATAACGTTTCAAACTGTGTATTCTATCGCACACGCAAATGTGCATTTAGTGAATAATTGAGAACGCAATTACTGTGACACACGCATGCTAAACTCAAACACTCCTGCACAGATGTGCAAGCACAAATGTTAATCTCATTTAATAATAAATGTGTGTAAGTGTACACGCATTGATAACAACATATTTTCTTTACAAATAACTCGAAAATGTATAGGTTCTTGCATGTATATGATGTCTCTCTCTCTCTCTCTCTCTCTCTCTCTCTCTCTCTATACATATATATAGATACTTATTTATATACATATATATGCCTTACATATTATTTATGCATGAATTTTTACTCGAGTGTGCGGTAATGTGAGGCTCTGTTAACATTTTCAGTTCTTATTTTAACTGCGATATTTGTGAATATATTTTTGTTTTATTCAGAAAAGGCAAGCACATACGCGCCCACACACACACACACACACACACACACACACAACCACATGCACGAAAACAAATTTTACATACATCTATTTAGAAGTATTTACTAATGAAAATTTAATTACGAATGTCATTTTGTGGTTGATTAATTGAAATGGGGTTTCTTCGCAACTGATTGTGATTGACTGACCGAGGACAAGGAAGAGCGTTAGGTAATAGTGCGGCTTTCAGACTACCATCATCTTATAAGATTTCTCGAAACCGATTATTCCCACTAACTTTGCGTGTGTAAAGCAAAAGCAAGAAGTATTTCAATTAATTTGATTAGTTTTCTAGCTACTGGAAGAGATCTGTTTATTAAGTGGAAGTTTCTCTTCTCTTTTTTCTTCTTGTGTCTTCGTAATTATGTCTATCTACGAATTCAAAACTTTTCTCTTAATTTCGTATGTTATTCAATAATTGAATTATATTAAAGAAACAACAAACAAACGAATATATTTTCAGAGGAGAATGAAAACCACATAGGGGTTTATTAGATTTGTGTCAAATCAATAAATTGGATAATGTATTTCTTGATCAGCGCAAATATCGGAGTCGATTTATACGTGCCGTGTATATACACGATTGTCTATTTTATTATTTATTTATTTCTTTTTTTTAGTTTTGCCATGTGTCGGTCGGTCGGTCGTTCTAGTGGTTGGAATTATCAAGGCGTAAATTTCAAGTTTCACTTCATCATCATAACAATTGCAAATGTCTATGGAAATTATGAAAGAGTCACTTTGGAATTTCCGTAATGAATAGTAATTTTTTATTTGTGTGCATAAGGTCTGTACGTATGTCAACAATAGTGAACACTATTCACATTAATGGAAATTATGCGGTTATTCGTTCTGTTGCTTGCAGCTTTAAATTGTAATTTAAATTATTTAAAAAAAAAAAAATTTTTTTTTTCGTTTTATTTAACTTTTTTCTTTTGTGGGAATCGTGACAATAAATTTATTAATAAAAACTTTTGACCTTCCTTTGTACTACTTACGTTTTCTTAAAAATTTTCCACCATTTGAAAAATATTTCTAAAATTTATTATTACCTTGCACATATTTTCATTTTCCCCTGCCCCTTGCCCTTCCCTTTCTTACGCCCAATGTCGTTTTCTTCCTACTCTCTTTCCTCGAATGAAATTATGTGACTGTCTGTCATTTTGTCTACTTTACTATTAACATTGCATAACCTTCAAGTTATGTCTATCTTCTCAGTAAAAGACAGAGTTTGCTCGTATCTTTCACATAAAATACGTGAAACATAGTTGACATTCTTTAAATGATTTCATTGTACCAAACGAGCAATGGCATAAGCGGTAGAATTAATAGAAGCAGAAAAGGGCAGAGACCTTTCTCAAAGACGCACACGCACAAAAAACGAAAAATAATACATTGATCAATAAATTGTGGGACTGCTATATACATCTATACATTCATTGTTATCAATGCTCGAACGATATCTGCTAAAATTCCATTACCATATCATTTCGATCGTATATTTATGAATTACAGTGCGGCTCGACGGCTCGACACAAAAGGGTCACACATACGCGACACAAAACATCGAACTTGTGAACTTGAAAATTTGTTCACAATGCAATGCACACGGCAATAGCTACTAATGATTAAACTGCATGAACCAAGATTCGAATTACTCTTCCATCCCTCGCAGCGACTATTATCTGAACCGAAAAATCAAGCGTATTTTAAAGATCTTGATACAGTTAGTTTTATAAGAAGACATGGTGCGACGTTACGGATATATCGGGTTGTAGAAGAGAGATTATGCCGAATTTTGCAAAAAAAAAAAAGAAAAAGTTTTTGTTTTTCTTATCAAGTCCCGGAAATTATTGATTTGTGCATTATTATGTGTAAGAGAAACTTGAAATTCTATTTTTCTTTTTAGTTTTTACAATGAATGAGCTTCATTTTCTTATTATTCCCTATGGGGAACGGAAGAAGGCAGGACTATAATGCTATAGTTGGTGAGTTGCAATTCAAAGACGAAAAATGAAAAACACAATTGTACCACTTTAAGACAATTGTCAAAAGTTTACGGAAATTTCCTACTAATCCCCCCTCCCACGAAAGCTATTGCGTTGTTGGAATGAACAAAAGTAACAAAGCTCAACTCTACTCTACTCTACTCTCTATGAAAATATTGTTATCATTCCATTGGTATGAACGTTTATATGACTTGCGATAATTCACTGACACCATAATAGCGCGTTGTCGTTTTCTACATAACTGTATGACTGTTGTTTTTTATTATGTTTATGTCTTTTTTTTTTTTATTTTATTTATTTTCATTTTCATTTCTTTTTATTTATTTATTTATTTTTATTTATTTATTTTTATTTTTTTGCATTCTTATACGATTTTCAGTGAACATTTATTTCTCTCGCGTTCTCGTATAATAATCCTTTGGGCCCCTTGATATGCAGCGAGGTATATGCATATTATTATGGGTGGGCTTGTGTGCTTTATATGAAAGAAAGTGTATTTGCAATGAGAATATTTGACATTTGTCAGCGCATTTCGCATTTCAAGTGTCGCGCGAAGTGATGAGACTGAATTGCAAGTGGCAACATTGTTTGCCTGACTGTTTTCGCAAGAGTTTGCTGTTTCCGTTGCTGGTACGTTTTGCTAGGGGTTAAGTAAAGTAAATTAACTATTAGTCTCGTAAGTAGGCAAAAGCTTAGACTAAAACATTCCTCTTTACCCAACTCAAACTAATTGTTAATTAGTGTCAATGGCAGTAAAAGCAGTTAAGTGTAGAATGAGAAAGAGAAAGAAAATGGATATGAATAAGTTTAACTATAAGTATAAGAATAAGAATAAGAATAAGAATAAGAATAAGAATAAGAATAAGAATAAGAATAAGAATAAGAATAAGCATAAGAGCAAGAATGAGAAAGCGATATAAGAAGAGAGATGATGTGCTTTTAGGCTTAACACAATTTCTTAGATTGTTTAAGCACACGATTTCGTAATTACCGCCACCGCAATACTAACAGCAAAACGCAATGTTTGTTAAATATATTTCACACAAAGTATTCTTCTGTCTTACTTCGTCTACTTCGCTTTTCGTTAGTGTGTACTTTGTTTCTATTTAACTAAAATATGGGTGTTTTCTCTTTTTGTTTCTTTACTTTGCCGGAAACCGAGCGTCAAAAGTTTTCTTATGCCTCGTGGAATTGAAGTGTTAATTAATATTGAAGAGGGTAAAAGTTTTTGACTTCTCTCTCTCTCAGTCTCTCCTTCCATAGTTGGCATTGTAATGAGGAAAACAAAGGCAAGCCAAAAATTTCTAAAGAAAAGGTTTACAGGCTTATTTTGAACAATTTAAAAAAATTATTTTTCCATTCTCTTAAATAAATTTTTGTATTAAATTTGAAAAGTAAGCCG
Organism: Glossina morsitans morsitans; assembly: GCA_001077435.1. Lineage (NCBI taxonomy): Eukaryota > Metazoa > Arthropoda > Insecta > Diptera > Glossinidae > Glossina > Glossina morsitans. The sequence goes on from CCAG010021059.1 coordinate 11,047, forward strand.
CTTATCGTTAGTCCCTATCGTTATTATTATTAGTATTATTATTTATATATTTATTCATTTAATTATTTATACCTTTTTTTTTTTTTTTTGCTTAACAAGGACAGGTAAACAGTGTTTTCTCGTTACCTTTTTTTAGTGCTATTGTCATAGATGCGGATCATAAAAGCTGAAGTTGAAGTAAATGCAAGTAACGGAAACGAGTAAAACGAAGTATAAGACATAGAAAAGCAAGCATATAAATATTTCCAATAAACTTAAGTAGTGTCGCGTCAGGGATAATGGCAATGGTTGTACAGTGAACATTTTCCCCAATATTCGCCCAGAAAGATAGATGATGATAATACCAAGGACATGAGAGAAAGGCATTTTTTTTTCTAAGATCAGAAAACAATATTCATTTGAAAATTAAAGGTGAAGTAAAAGTAGAATACAACTATAAAGTGCGAAGTATACAGTTAGAGAAAATAAGTAAATGAGAAAACACACGAAGGGCTAAGACAAAGATGTTCTGAAAGCTTATACAAGCAATTCGCAAGAATCGCAAACAACCTTTCACACGATTTCGTACATCAGAGTTTTTTTTTATTAAGATCATCTCTTACTCTAGTTTATTTCAATAGCTTAGCCGAGAAGGTCATGTCTTGTTTGTCGAATCAGGTTGATGAATAGAGAAGCATGACTGATATGAGTGGATGCGCATAGGGTATTTTTAATGTCTACGATGTTTGAAATGTTGCACTTTACCCTTCAAATCATACCTCGCAGACAAGGTGTTCTTCTAATTTATCTGAACCCTTTTTGCATTCCCAAGCGAGGAAATTTATACATAGCAGATTTGAAAGATTTTAGTTTAAGTGCAAACATTAAGATGAACGAGAAATTTTTTTAGAAAAATTTTTCAGACTCTCTTTGGGACAAGGAAGTTTAGTTACATTGTGAATTCCCGGGACTTTCGCGGCCCCCGCTTTAAAACATGCATGCATCAGAGGCGAGAAAATTGCTACAAGTCGAAGTAAGAAGGGTCTTGCCTCGACCTCCTATCCTATGCCACTGCATCTAATACAGTTCTTTATTTACTTTCACGCCAGAATAATTACAACTTGTTTCTACGCAAACGTCCTTATATCGTAGTGGGTCAATAGCTTTGCCATCATGAAGATCTTCATGAGTGTCAGGTTCTAAAACGTTGATCTATGTAGGTCCACGTGTTGTGGAGTTTATTTTTATATTAAGAAAACTAAAAGTTAACGGCAGATGATTTTAAAAAATCGGTCTATTCGATCTAAATTTCTCTCCGAAATGATATTAGGCCGCGAAGTTTATCGAGAAATTTTGAGAATTGCAAACTTTTTCACATAACCACTTTTTCGAAATAAGGCGTTGTATGGGAAGTGATCACAAAAATTATGCGAGGGCTGGTGGTTTGTTAACATGGATAGATAGGTAGGTATTAAGCGAATGAATCGAGAAATTTTGATTTCATCAAAAGTCAAACGATTTTTAGACTGACTGCCTGCCCAATGTAGTGGTTGGTCTTGATCACTGAAAGCAAATCGGTTTGTCGTCGTTTGCGTCAATTATTAAATTTATAGTTTATTTTCATACTACGTACAAATGCGTTAAATTCAATTACAATTTGTTTTTAAATTATTTAAAAAAAAAAAAAAAAACAAAAAAAAATTACTGTTTTAATATTCACATTATGGACTTTGATACAGAAGGGATTTTCTTCCTTTCGCGTCCTCGAAAGAGAAATTTAATAAATTTCTTTTAAATCGTATTACGTTCGTATTGCTTAAGTAAGCTTTCGACACGTTTGTTTGGTTTACGAATGCGGGTTGCTGTTCGTATGCTAGTGTGACGCAGTGCCGCATTTTGTAAGGTCGCCTTTAGGTCGGGGAGCCTTTAAATGTTAGTACTTGTTGGCACTTTTGGTTTTTGCCTTATAGGCTTAACGTTACATATCGTTTAATTTTATTTTATTACAATTCGCATTACTTGTTTTACATGGCCATTGCAACGTTGCAGCCGTCGAACACACTTGACACAGCATCGTCTTCGTTACTGCTGCTGCTGCACGTTTTCAAGTCTGTAAATGTACAGAATTAATAAAAAAAAGAATTTTTTTTGGTTAAAAATATCAACTGATTTCTTGGAGATATGCGATGATATTTACTTTGGCATACACGAACACAACAAAAACTCAAACACTACACTACAGCACACTTATATAACTATTTTTTTATTTTTCTTTTTTTCTTATTTTAATTTAATTGCGTGAGCGTAGAACACACGAGATAATGAGAAACGGCAGTTTCGCTATTTTACTTTTTAAGCCAATTACTATTTAAAATAAATTCAAGTGAATTTTGTTGAAAAAAAAAAAAAAAAAAAAAAAAAAAAAAAAAAAAAAAAAAAAAAAAAA
>CCAG010021060.1:0-73236 GCA_001077435.1 Glossina morsitans morsitans
ATTACTATTTAAAAAAAATTCAAGTGAATTTTTTTGAAAAAAAAAAAAAAAAAAAAAAAAAAAGAAGAAAAACAGAAACCTTTACGTTTACATATATTGAAATATGAAATAACAAGAACAACATACAAGTGTTTTTCAATAAGAGCGATACGATTTCTTTTTTTGAACACAAACACTAAAAAAAAATAAGTGATTGAGGAGAGAAGCAAAAAGTCTACATTTACTTTAAAGTGTATATGTATTCGATATAATTAAATTTGAAATAAAATGACATCAAAATAGATACCGTTAGCCTCTTTCAGGTAAGCGAATCAGATGAATTCAAGTTTGCCTATATAAAATCGGGTTTATTGTTGTAGACTAATGGTTTCAAGTAATCTCACAAACAGTACTTGAAAGTTGATGCAGCTCGTTGGAGGCTATTCAATATCGGAATTACTTGAGTTTATTTTATCTCATCAAACTTATCACTTATCACGTAATCGTAATTATCTAACATGCTCGGATTCGGCGGCCTCTCGGCTTGTTGACGAAAGATCTTGTGCAGGTGGATAAGATCACAAAAAAACAGATCGAAATCAATCTCGTTAAAGATGACACAAACAAGTCAACAAACCTTCACATCAAAAGCATAAATTTTGCTTATTAACTTCGATCGATTTCTTAACAAAATGATGAAATTGTTCCCCAGACCAAGTCAACACAATCGCCACAATGTATATCAACGGTTTTAATTCTTGAGTGAAAACGATTCGTTTAAATATCGACCAAGTTGAAATGATCACAAGCGCTGGAAGTCGTTGAGTCGATAAATTTCGATTTTTGCCTGAATTTTAGCGATACGCATATCCTTTTCCTGCGTTGTTTACTAATGGGTATCGCGTAAAGAAAAGTAACGCTCGAAATCGGGAATGTTGCATTGTGTCATTGAAAAAATTTGAATAATTTCCGAAAGATTTTTCTATACGGAATATCGCTGCACTGTCGAGAAGAAATCGTATCACCATTTTTCAAAAAAAAAAGACCCGTTAAAAAGTTGTAATAATTTTTGTTATATTATTATAGTATTGTAATATTATATAACGCATGGTAAGCTCCAAAGTTTACGGTATCGTATAAAAGAACTAAAATATTTATGTTTATAAAAAGATAACAAGCACAACATCAAACTGTAAAATATATGAAAAGCTAATTAAACACATAAAAGATTTGTTAAATACAATTTTTGGTAAATTTGATTGATCGAAAGAGATATTAGAGAACATATATAAAGTCAAATTTGTTGAATGAAAATAATTTTGGATGTCTTGAAAGGCATGTAAGGCATTTAAAGGCGACGCGCGGCACGATAAATATTCGAATATTTGAAAATATACTGCTGGTATGCTTTTAGAAAATCAATATTTTGAAAACCATTTCATTCATGCGGGTTACGCTTCTCTCTCTCTCTTATTCAATACATTTTAAGCGGCTGAGATACGTAACGACTGGCAAAAGTAACTCAAATTTTAATTCTCGCTACTGTCAAGGTTAGTAAGTTTACTAGCGAACACAATTCATTTTGCAACTTTTTCAAGTCGATTCGAATAAATCGACCGAATGATAGCGATATATGATTGAATTTATGCATATAGCAAGAAGTCACGACTTTACAACTTTGTTAAGTTTGCGCAAATGTTTTCTCGAACAGTAAATGTATGAGGCTCTGCACAAGTCAATCGACATCAGTAATGACTGATCAAAGTGAACGCTGGCAACCGAAATAGGCGCAATAAAAATATCATAAATCACTTTCGCTGCTGCTTATGCAACGCTCCGCGTTCGACTTATAGACATTTTATAAACTTGCGATGCCGTTTTCTTTTTTTTTTTTTTGTATCTCTTTGTATTTTTTTCTTGTATCTTCCCAAGACTGAAGCACAAAAATATTTGCATAGATACACATTTTTCTTTTCAACATATATTAAAATTTCGTATACATACTACGATATTATGAATCCGTATAGTTTTTCTCTTTTTCCAATTAGCACGCATTTCATCTTTCAGTTCGGGGTTCATTTGTTTCGGATAAGCGAAAACATAAGCTCGCGTGAATCGTGGTTTTGCGGGAATATCGTCAGTTCTTAATTATATTTTTATTCTTCTTAATTGCTGTAAAAGTCTGTATGTCCACTTATGCATGTATATCCGTCAATCTATACGTGCGTCTGCCCGTTTAAGCCTGATATGCTTGCACACACCCGAATGGAGGGGAAACGTTGAAATGTAGTAAATGTTTCTAATTGATTTTCCTACACCAAATGTACAAAAGGGATTGATTGATCGCCCCAGAAAGCACACACAATTTGCAATCTCTAGCAAATAATTTAAATTTTACTAAGTTGATACAAATATCAATCGTAGCGGTGGACTTCGTCTGCCAACAAATGATTGTAACGTAAAAGTCGTAATACGTACATAAATATTGGCTCGAAACTTATTCTAAATCAATCTATTTCAAAATATCGTTTGAAACATTTCGACGTTCACCATATTCCCAATGTTCTCAATATTCATTTTTAGAGAAAACCTATTTCTAAGCCCTTTTTAAGCAATAGAATACACACATCTTTCTATATGCACCGTCGAACGATGGGCATTTCCTTACTTAATCAAAACGTTTGCAACATAAACAAAAAGGCTCCAGCGTCTCTCTAAAGAATAAATGCTCTTGACCCGTAATGGGTGTGGTAAATATTCTCCTTATCGCAAAGGTTACGATATCGGCTTCGGATTGCACAAAGCCTTGAAAGCCCTCAGACGAAAGCTTGTTTGGAAAATGCGGTTGAAGGAACCGGCTACACAAGCGCATAAACACGGAATACGTGTTTTATCGAAAGCAAAACATATTTGGATCATTACTCATCACTCCACGATACTACCTCAGGCACTTTGTTAAAAATTTTCAAATATATTCCGTAGATGAGCCTGAACTTCCTATAATAGCTCATGCAAAGAAAAACTAAATAAATAAATAAATAAATAAAAAGGTCCACCTTTCGCCCATGAATACATTTCTTTAACCTTCTTTGAGTTGTTATTTTTAGGTTAGGAAGTATTACCCATAAAAGATGCCGTCACACTCGAACATAATTTTTCTTCTTTTCTTTCTTTTACTTTTAGGGAGTTACAAAGATGGATGCAATATAGCCGGATTTAAATTTAATTAAAAAAAATAAGAAGTTCTTTGATAAAAAAAAGGGATTCTTCTTTATTGTCTTAATAGATGCTTGGGATGGAAAGTGGATCTCGAATAAGTCGTAGTTCTTGAAATATCGTGCTTTCTCCCTAAAACGACCTCCCTCAATACACTGACACTTTTCTTTACAAAATATCTCCGTTTGTTTAAAAGCATTTCCAAATGAAATTTTCGTAGCGCAGCTTTATTGAGATGTTCGTTGAGTTGAGATGAGACTGAGACCGACCAGTCTAAACATTTTATATTAATAAAAGGCTCCTTTTTACTGTCGAAAATTGCAAAATCAATATTTAAAAAAAAAAAAAAAAATCCAATGTATGCCGCTACACGTAAAAGTGTAAATTAAACGATTTTTTTTTTTAATTCAATTTCCGAGCAGTTACACCGCGTGCTGCCGTCTGCTGCTTCTTGATCGTAAGATGTTCCTAAAGAATGACTGCCGTGTTGCCATTTCTCCATATTTTTGCAAAATAACGTTTTTTTTTTTTTTAATACTTGAATGTACGGCTAATAAACCCCCCAATTATTATTACCTTACCATATTCCTTTGCCTAAAAACCCCTTTTCTTTCCTCTGCTCTTGGAATGTTACCCCTTACCCTAGATTGCGAATATTTCATATTAGCGGGACAATATGGCTAATATTCGACATACTTAAGCCCATTTCTCGGATAAGAATGAAGATAGTTTTCAGTTTGTATATCCAAGACAACTTCGATGTGAATGATTGTTTGAAAGATAATTGAAATTGAGAAGAACTAAGAAGAAGAATTAAAGGTTTTTCATATGTTTTATATGTTGCATTTAGGCTAAAAATGACCTATAGGTTCTATACAGGAAATAAAGGATATGGTTATTCGCGTTGTTCGCGCTATACGAAGCGATCTCTAAGCATTTAAAAACAATTAAAAATCGCATAAAAGTGCAGAAAAATCGTATGAAAATGCATTTATTTACATTAATGAGATTGTATTCGAATACAAGTGTATCTAACTCCAAACCTGGGTAGCAAGTACACCATGTCGAAAAGTCTCCAAGGGCATTGTATTTAGATAAAATTCGTATAAAATTTTGTTTCATTTTCAAACAATGCTACATACTTCAGTAAGCGAATGCACTCACTCGTCTCTCGTCTCTCGTCTGTCGTCTGTCGTCGCTCGTTAGTCGCTTTAAGTTTTTGTTTTTTGTTTTTTTTTCTTTAATTTTTAACGCTTTACATAACATAAATATCTTCGTTTACTTTAACGGCTCCCTCCCATTTCCCTGTTTTTCTTATGAATCATATTGAATTCTGCTTCTTTTTTTTTTTCTTTTCTTGTTAGACTTAACACTTGTCATATACAATACGTGCTTCATTTTATTTTAAGCTTTGTCGCTTTTTCACGCTATTTTATTGTATATGTGGGTTGCGGTATAAGTGTATAAGTGTTTTATGTATTTTAATTTAATTTTTGTGGCTTATGTGTGGGTGCAGTACTTCTATGTAAGCCAAACGTTGTTAATTGAACTATATAGCTAAATATTGATGTTGTGTATAAAATGCCAGCACATTCTCATCACCCGCACCCTGTACCTATATATTCAATATGGTTCAGCCAGTCAGGATCTCTTCTTTTATTACTTTACACTATTGACATGTTGTTGCCTTGAGTTGAGTTGTGGTTTCCCGTTACGTTGAACTATTGGCATGTTCTCAACAAAGTAAGCGGTTTCACAGACAAAGTATGCATTGGGGTGTGACGTCTTTGCATGTGCAAATGTATATGTATAAGCATTTCATTTGTGTGTCGTCGCAATTTTAACGTGAATTGTTTAAGGAATTTGTTGCTTTGATGTTATGTATGTTGGCAACAGCAACTTGTTATAGCAAAATAATTTAAAGAACAAAAGCGACAATAACAGTAAAATAGACAATATCAAGCATCAAGATTTCTGTAACAGAAAAGTAGTAAACTCATATAACACACATTCACATCGACGTGCACGTGCACGTACACATGCATATACACGTGAACATAACAAGCCCATCATGCACAGGCACAAGCAAACTTCCAGTATTTTCGTCGAGTTCATTAAATGTATGAAATTCGCGTCCTTCTCGTCTCGTGTTGATCAATTTCGATTTTGTATATTTTAAGTTTTTCCTATGTTCACTTTTTTATTTATTTATTTATTTTTTTTGCTCGTTTATTATACTTTAGTGTACATATGGGTGGAGGAGGTAATTCAATATCTTAAGACCCTCTCCTTCATTCATCCCCCGCCGCTGTAGATGAAAAGACAAAACGTAACGTCGAAAAAGAAAAAAAGAGAAAGATACAGAAACCAAATCACTCACTCAGTAACGTGACTAAGCTGTGAAGCAAACAGATAGAGGGAATGAACGAGAAAGAAACAAAGAAAGAAAGAAAGAAAGAAAGAAAATGAGAGAGAAAGAGAGGGAGAGCGACCGAGAGCGAGAGAGAAACGGAGTAAGAGAGCGAGAAAGAAAGAAGACGAGAGAACGATGATGATAGGAAAGGTAAAAGCAAGACAGAGAGCCACACATCAGCATTAAAAACAATATGAACCTCAATTCAACCATACAGTGGATTTGTATGTGGGCGAGTGTAGATACGTACTCACGCGTTGTGGGTTAGGGTAAGCGCGGGTACCTAATGTTACATCATGTCGGTTTCATTTAGATGAGATGTGGTGTGCTACGTTATGTGGTTGTGTGAGTTTTTTTGTTATTATTATTGTTGTTGTTGTTATTATTGTTGTTGTTGCCGCTGTTGCTTGGCTTATATAAGCATTGGTTTTATTTTACATTCATCATTATTTTCTGTTATTGCAGCTTAACGAGTTTATTGTCCTGTTACATAGTATTTAGTTGCGAAAAACATTGAGTTTACAAAGGAATACACTCCCAGCTCCGTATGTATATACGAACATGCATGCATGGACTTATATATATATATATATATTTACATATGCATATATATCTTTATATATTTAGTCTTATAACTCATTGGAATTCACAACCGACGAACCAATCTGACTGACAGACTGACAGATTGACAGGCTGATAGACCAACATTCTCACCGACGCTCCGATCGTAAATTCACTCATTCCTATATATGTTTCCATTTCCACCGGTTATTGTTCCAGGATGAAAAGCAACAGTTTTGTTTAGGTTGTAATCGTTACAATTATTGTTGAAATTTTTATTTATAACGCGCATCATACAAAAATCTTATATTTCGTGCATGTATGTATGTGTGTGTGTGTGTGTGTGTGTGCATACTTACGTAGACATCACACGATACGTTCTAAATATAACAATAACAGCAACAACAACAATAACAATAATAGGGTTGAGCGTTTTTATGTAACATGATGGGTTGAACTGAGCCTGAGGAGGAAGGGTAAGTATTCTGTTGTTGATGGTTTTGTAAAGTGTAGATAGATACGTTTGTATATGAAAAATTTAACAAAAGGAATATTTTATTGAAATATTTGCTTTTATTGTAATTTATTTGCAATTGTAAATGAAATTTAATAAAGGACAACGTATACGGACACAAAATTTATTGTAACGCACAGCAACAGTATGAATAGTGGCGCAACAGAACGCAATAATCTTTAGAAATTGTAATTTCATATAAAAAATGAAAACTAATTTACGTTTATATTCATATACACATATAGTTTTAATATATATATATATATATATAGACATGTATACAAGCAGCATGAGCAGCATTGATTAATGGGTTAAGGGAAAGCTTTAAAGCTTTTATAACTCTATTAAAATTAAAAATTTCTAAATATTTACATCAAACGCGAAAGTTTACGGAAAGAAAAACTTATTGTCTTTAAGAAGGAAAGAGAAAGGACTGAGTATTCATAGCTTGTTAAGTGTTTCCGCTTTAGTAGGCAAAGTATTCTTGGTTGCCCGCAAAAAAACAAAAAAAAAAATAACAAAAAATCTCTTTTTCAAATTTTTTGTTCCTAGCGAGCGAGTAGCGAAAAATTTATTATTAAATTTTTATTTATTGCAGTTCGTTCGAAATGTGATTTCGTATCTGTTTTTATTTGCTGATAAATAACTTTTAATGAAATGTTTTAGGTCCGTATGACAGTTTGTTGTTCACTCCCACAAATGTATACATTTATTGTATTTAATTTTCACGTTTCGCTATGTATTTGCATTTAATTTGTGTGACATGTTTTTTGTTCTCTTGTACTTTTCAAATTTCGTTCAAATCCTGGAGAAGTTTATTGATACATTTGTGTTTTACACCTATAAGAAAACGAAAAAGAAAGCGATGCCGCATTTAGTTTTTTTTCATATCATTGTCGGATCTGTCAAGCACATAACACAATGAACTATGGCTTTAATATTACGGCTATCCAGGAGAAGTTATTGCGTTATTTCTGCACGAAACTTTCATATGGAAAATGTGCCAAAATGGTTCGGAGTATGAGGTTATATTCGATCTGAGTGCATTCAATGTGAAATCACAATCCAGTGTACAGAGTAACAGTAACTGACCAGAGATGAGAGTGAGGATCTTTGAGAATTTCGTAAACTATTCTTCACACATCTTTAGTTGTTGATATTCCTCTGTGGGCATGTGCTATGCTTTTCCCTTCTCGGGAATTAAATTATGAATAATAGTTAAATACCTCTCGTGGAACACGATGTAAATTTTCTTAAAATTTAGCACAAGTTGACACCTCCCCTAAGAAACAACTCTCTAGGCGTATGTGTCCATACAATTGGATATTTCGCTATAAACATATGTGTAAACTTTGTTGTCAACTTTTAGCCATCTACGCCTGGATCTCATTTGGGTTTGATTTCTTTATTTCAATATAAAATTCAAAAAATGGATTTTGTTTTATCGCCCTCAACCTAAGGAAATAAAATGTAATTAAAGAGAAAAGCTGAAGTAGTTTGGAAATTGTTTTGGATTTCGGACCTCAACGATTGCTCATCGGCTATTTCTCAATGAGTAGTAATTTTTAAGTGAAAAGTACAAAATGTTAGTTGAGTTAGATATGCTGTCTTCAAAGAGCATTGTGTTCATGGTAGTATGAAGTGAAGTGAAGTTTTCCCATTTAAACCGCAAGCGGCTGTTTTGAGGGGATGCACTTTTGCCTTTTATACATTTTGATTCATTAACAAAAGCAACTTTCCAAGTCTTTGGCGACGATTTTTAACCATCAACTGTTTGTTATGCACGTATTTCTTTTCTTCCATATGTGACAAAAATCGACTAGAACGAAGCATAACTATGACTATAATCTAATTTCTATAGCGTTACTGAATGTTTGAATGTTTGTTTTTTTTTTCTATGAAAATATGAATTCTTTGTACCATTCATTTATCTGCCTATTCCTTAATATAATAGAAAACATTTTTTTTGCAAAATTTTCGCTTACATGGGACAGCAATTGTTTGCCCATCACTTCAGAGCAGCGAAAATAATTTAGTCGATAACTTTTATTCATGCGTCTGAGATTGAATGTAGAAATATTTCTTATTACTATCTACCGCATATATTATATCTCATGCGGGCGAATAATTTTGGAAAATTAACCGAATTTAGGCGACGACGACAAAATTGGAAAGTTTAGTGGGCAACGAAGTGATTGTTATGACCACAGGACATGGTTCTTTGCAGGATATGAGATATTTTTCTGTGAAGAATGATTATAAACGATGGCAGTTATGGTAATCTTCGATCGAGTGAGAAAGTTTCATCTCTGCTCCTTTAAAATGGTTTTTTTTTTTTTTTGCTAAGTTTTTATTATAAAATTCCAATCAAGTTTAACATTAACTTGTAATTATTATTTATAATAATTATCGTGTTCGTACGTTTTTCTTGCCTTTGCAATATATTTTCATATTACCCACATTATATAAGTTAATACAGAATTTATCGCCGCCCTAAATAAAAATTACTTGACAGGTATTAACTTTATATCGTCTGTTTTTGTTCGTTGCACAGCATTGCTGCTCTTAGTTAAGCCAACCAATCATCAGCCCTTTCTCTGTAACTCCTATTTAACCGAACAGGTAGTGAGTGGAGTTTTTATATGATTTTACTAACAGAAATGATAAAAACACATTTTGTGAAATATATTACAGTGAGTGTGGTATATAGCCTCGTGTGTGAAATAGTCACGTGCTAGTCTAGAACGCGTGTGAGCAATGCCAGTTGAAAGATTATTGCATTTAACCGGTGTACCCTTCTAACCATCAACAACGAACTGGTCGTACAACTGTATGTACATATATACGTACTTCTGTCACTATGACTATGGCTATGACTATGAGAATCCAGTAACATCAACCTCAACCCGTAAAATAACACATGCGCTGTCTGCCAGGTAAGTAATAGTGTTGCAACGTGCTTGCCACATTTTATTGCCAGCAGACCCTGTTGGTTTTCTTTATAGACTCATTCAGTGTTAATGATAAAGGGGTTTGGTTTCTATGCACTATTTGATTGTATAATTCAACTATTTCTACAAATACATTTACGTAGTTACTATCTTATGTAATTGTGTGTGTGTGTGTGTGTGTATAAATGGTGGTCGTAACCACTACTGCTGCTATTGCTATATACTGTTACTTAAAGAAGTACGAATGCAGGTAAACATAGTACAGATTGTAGAGTACAGATCGAAAACCCGCGAATTTTACTTATTACGAATCCTTTCATATTGCATTTGACTTAAATTACATACGCGCATATTTCAGTACACGTTTCTACGTGTCATGTTACCGCTTTTTTCCGCCCCTGATGCCCCTATCTTTTTTAAGGATATGTACCATCATCGTCATAATGTTGTTGATATTTTGTGTAAATTTTATAAAATTATTCTTCTTTTCTTTAAAAATCACTCTAATATTTTCCTGGCGTTTGTGTATTGCATTCCCTCTCTACCTTCTCTTTTTTATTTCCTGGTGCTTTTTATATAACCTTTTACTTAACTTTTTGCTGACGTCTGATTGAATTGGATTCAAGTTGTATGTGTTAATTTATGTTCACCCAGTTAAACTCTACTGAATGTAACTTTGCGTAGACGAGATGAAGAATATGGAGAAGTTAAAATACAAATGTTTTACGTTTGGTTTTTGTGGCTATGAAACCAATTTATTTACTCTTGTGCATTTTCTTTTCTTATATATATATATATATGTACATGCGTATATATATTTATGAGTAGAGTTTTCCACACTCTAGTATATAGAAATAATTTTATAAGATGAAAACGTATTTTATAGAAAATTTTTGTGGCAAACGTTGATTTTATAAATATATATGTATATATCTGTATTTGTATGCTGCTGTTAGTATAATACATCAACGTTATGTTTACTTATATAAGATGAATTTTCTAAAAACTTATTAAGTAACTTGAGGCTAAACTATGGTAAAAAGTTAGATCTTTCCCTGATTGCATATTGTTTGTTAGCAAAAAAAAAAAGAAAAAAAATAGTAAAGGAAAACATTGCAAGAAAATAATTTAAGCTTATAAACAATTGTGCTTTGCTTCGTTCCGGTTTTTTTTCTTTTCGTTTATTCGTTTTGCAGAATTTTAATTAAAAACTCCTATAAATATGCTAAGCAGTTGTATTCTAAGGTAAACTTAAAAGTGTTCAATGTGTAAGACATATATTATATAATTTTATATTATAGTTGAGTATCGGTAATTTTCAAAAAAAATAAATACATATATATATATATATATATATATATATATATTTGCCTTTGATTTTAAAAATTTTAATACATTGTTGAGCATTATTTACTTCACTGTTCGGGATAGGACAATTGGCTTAATGTCCTGCGAACGGCAAGATCCAACCCACGATAAGTAAAGAGAAACAAAGATGTTTAAAAAATAATTTACATGTGGAATAAATTACCTGCATTTTTTTTTTTTTCGACCATGAAGTTTTGGGAAAAACAAATCGGTCGAGAAGTTTCGGGACTGACATGTGAGAATAGCCAGCCTTCTCTAACAAAAGCACAGACGTTATTTTCAGACCCCATTAATCTTTAAAGGACGCCTGCTAGGACTTCATGTAATTTCGATCATTCCTTTACGTTTTTCATTGCCTTGAGTGACGCTGGTTTTTTTTTTTTTTTAATGCACGGAAATGAAAAAATATTTCTTCGAGTTGGGAAAACAAAATCACCATTGCCTTGCATAAAAAAAACCAAAAAAAAAAAGAAAAATGCACCAGCACTTTGGAAGTCAGTTACGCCGGAAAATCCCCAAAACGATTTCAATTTGTTCTGTTTTTCTATAAGACGACCTTCTGTGTAAAAAAAAAATGATTTATTTTTTTCTTTTCAAATTCCAATAAAATTTCTAAAAAAATTGCTCTAAAAAAAATCCAAGACAAAACCATAAAGTTTGTAAATTTTTATTACTTTAACTGAGGATGTTTCCGTACGAGTTTAAATGTCATTTATATAGCAAATGACTGTACGCGCCCCTTTTGTATTATTGCAAAAACGAGCACATAGTTTTGAGAACTCATTTTAGAATTTGTCGGACATATATTCACTGAATTTATTGTCTCTATAAAAAAGTTTGCAAATATATATCTGAAAAAGAAACAATCCGCAAACTCATTAAAACTTAAAAATTATTTTATAGCTATTTTAGCAAAATATTTTCTCACACCTACACCATAAGCAGCATGTTGTAGTTGTTAAATATACGCAAAAAAAAAAAAAAAATTAAATTCGGCACTTTAGATCTTCTTCCATGTACCTATTTTCGTGTAGCGGAGTTAGTGAAATTAATTCGACAATATCTGCACATCTGTTTGTAGGTCTAAGGAAATTGCGACGAAGATCTGAAAAGTTTGTATAGAAGAACAACTTTACTCTTCTTATTTCTTTGTCTGAAAAAATTAAGTGCGATAATCATAACAAGTAAAAATACTATAATGGGACACGATCTACCCTGAAATCCTCTACAATAGTTTGCTTAATGCACTTACTCATATAACGACCTGTCAAAATAAGGTGTTGTAGAGGAGATGGATGAAAAAGTAGTCCGATCTGAACCGCTTTCAAGAGCACTCATCCTTGGGCCAAAACATGTCGGTGCACAAAATTTCTTCAAAATATCCGGAATATTGGGCCCAAGAAAGCGAGAAATATGGATGGTCAGATGGACAGAAAAGCTTAAATAGGTTCAGAAAATGATGATGAATCGGTCGGTACAATAAAAGCTGTGTCTATCGCAAGTCCTTGTGAATGGTGAATAAGCCCGCATTAACTTACTATATCCTTGTCCGTGAAAGCTTTAGATGGACTGCGCCAATTTTTTGAAAGCTTTCTCATATAATCGTTCCCTCGAAAATTGCATATTTAAATACTAATAGGGTCTAACGTTCAAAAATTGGTGGTGAAAATTGATTCATAGAAGTAAATTGACAAAGACATCAACTTAAGTGCACGGGACCATTTACATCTTTTTTTTTAGATACTTCCGGATATAACGATTTTCAGGAACTGTAGCCCATTATATGCCAAAAAGAACTAAGTGTGAATGTTTCATGATGAAAATATGTTGATGATAGCAATTTCATATAGAAATTAAGGGGACCTCACTTGAATCACATAAATCTATTTCTTGAACCGATATAGGATTTTTCATGAACAGTCAACTCTTCAGAAAAAGACTCTATATACTGAATATTTTATGATGAAAATTAGTGTGTAAAACAATTAACGATACGAAATTTGGATCACATAGGTCTGTTTTTGAACCCTAACATATATGATGGTTATCGTGGAAAGTAAGGCCTTGTGTGGAGAGAGTGTATAATTCCTAGTTTTTTGTATAGGAAGTGATTACAAAAATGATTTGATCTGAACCATTTTCAATGATGCTTTTCCTTGCGTCTCTCAGAGAATTTCATCCAGATATCCTATAACTAGCGATCGACTAGCTGCTCATAAAAATACATGGACAGATATCAGACGCATAGACTGCCCAAGTCGATTCAGAAAATGCTTCAAAATTGATTGGTATAATAAAAGATACATCTATTCGAAGTAGTTCTGCGCGTTACATACACTTGTACATAGATGATGATATACTTTTACCGAAAGCTGCGTGGCGTGTAAAACGGAGATATAAAAGAAAGAGGAAGAGAAGTTTATGTTTTCCTTTTTAATGTAATCAATTTTGCATTATTCTGTTTTATAATTTTATAAACTTTCTCGCCTACACAGTACCTTTTTATATCCTTTATATTCTGCTTGTAGTATAGAGTTTATTAAGTTAATGCGATTGTCTGTAGTACCCAAAAAGGGTTAAGATAAATATCTGTTTTATTATGACGATTGATTCGTAATCATTTCTTGGATCGATTTAAGTTTGTCGTCCTGTCTCCCCATCTGTCCACCTAACGTCTGCCCTTATATTTTTGTGCGCTCGACGAAGTTTGGCATATCGATGTAAGAAAAGATATTGGGTAAATAAAAAAATAGTAGATTGGGTAGATCTAAAAGTACAATAAACGATATTAGAAAGAGTTCACTTCACGCATAATTCGAGGAATCCCACTCAAATGCGCCTATAATCGACATAATTTAACTGAATTGTGAAAAATATAACGCGAAGTTGCGATCCATATTTATGAGGAGTGACAATGAAAAAATTCATAGACACACAAAAGAGAAAAAATTTTTCATCAGAAAAATTGATTAAAAAAATGCGTTAAAAAAATTCATAGAATATTGAAAACTGTGTTAAAGCAAAACAGTTCGTGTAAAAAGAGATTTTTTCTTTTGAATTCGTGTTAAATCGAATTTCGTGTAAAAAGAGAATTTTTTTTTTTGACTCGTGTTAAATTGAATTTCATGTAAAAAAATTCGTGTAAAAAGAGAATTGGGCGTAATTTGATATAAAAGTTAACTACGCCAAAGTCAGATCACATATCTGTATGTCTATATTAAGTAATCCTTTGGCAACAGGGTCTAAATTTAAATACCCTAAGACGAAAATAGGTGAAGAATAGTTACAAGGAAATTAATTTTGCTAAATTTCGAACATTTCAGTTTACGTTATGAGCCCCCTCCCCAATAAGGACTCCTGTGCAAAGAAAGACTTTACCTGAAAATAAATTATATAAAATTTTAAATATTTCATCACGAAAATAAAAGAAGCATTTTTCTAAACAATCTATTGTAGAGCATTTATTGGTCGGCCTTATCTGACTATTTCACGTTTTTAACTGTTTACATAAAATCCTTTCAATTTTGCTCCTTGTTTGGCTTACTAGTATTTGCTTAACAATTTTGTCAAAAATTTGATTAATTCAGGCAGGCAGCACTATACTATAGTACGTATTAAGAAAAATGATTACATTCTACGTTTAATTATCTCTGCTCTCGAGCACTGCCAGCATAATGACAAATGCTTATGCTAAACGTGCTTAAAACGTTGTAAGGCCACGTTTAACGTTTCCTATGAATATCGCTTAGTTATGGGTATGTGTGCAAGTGTTTACGAATCTACGTACGTATCATTCATGTGACATGCAAGCATGGCTCATATGATTATTAATGAGGCTTATAATACGATCCATAATATAATGAGGAGCCTATAGCATTTTGGTGTTACCTATGTCAGCATATCAACAAACGTTTTATACAATAAACTCTTCGTGGCAATAATTCCCCAATTGTTTCTATTACGATGCAGGTTTTAATGTAAGTGCTACTCGCAAAGCGGTTCATATGAATAAAGAGGAAAGCGAGTGTGGATAAGTAAAAATGGGAGAATTTATTACCAAGCCGTATACATTTGTTTTAGACCAGAAAATTGAAGAAGACGAAAAAAGTGAAGTACAATTTATCTAAAACGTACCGTATAATGGAATCCGTTCTTATCAATAATAATTTGTAATAATTCAGTTTTACTCAAAAATAGATATATGCATAAAGAGATGCTCATTTTCACCTCTAATGTCATATATCCTGTTGAGTTATTCGTTAAGTAGTTTATGTATTGTTTTCTGTGTCAAAGTGCTAAGTAGATAGTTTGCTAGCGTAACTCTTTAGAAGAAAGTGATTATTTATGTAACATACCGCCCAATTGGTTTGTAGGATGACATATAGACTTAGGATAACTGTTGACGAATCCATATGATTTTTAGATGCAACGAACCCTTTGAACGAAATGTATGAAAATTTTAACTTGTAATGGTTTTAGCTGAGGCTCCCTTTTGTGATTTACTCATGGGGAAGTGTAACAATAAAAAATGCGAAAAAAGTGTTAATTAAGTTACGTTGCATAAGTGTACTTTAAATAAAGTCCCAAGGGCTAAGTAATTCTTGAGCTTGAGCATATCAAAACTTCGAAGAGACTGTTAAACTCAAATTCGAGGCTGAGACTGTGTAATAAAGTATATCTCTACAATGCTATTATTAAGATAATATGATCCTATGGAATAGAATTATGATGTACGGTTTGTTCCTTCAACGTAGCCTAATTGCGAAGAAGACAATGCGAAATTTTGCACCATGTACATGTACGTAAGTAACATTAGCAGACTTAATAGACTTAAATATTCCGGCCACAGCAGACGTAATTAAGGAAAGTGCCATCGTATACATTACTAAGGTCCTAAGTCATCGGAATCTTGCCATCTTGCTTACGTAGAAACACGTTCACGTAACCATCGCGTAGTCACCATAGGTTTAATAAATTGACAGGTGAACTCAAGTAAGCCGATCTGCACTGGCAATCATTGCCCTGCATTGGCAAAAAGATATAATCGAATTATCAAAATTGCATGGGTAGCGGATGTCGTGCAGATATTGCCACTACTGACATTAAAACAACTGTAACTTGTGTAAATTAATATTCCCGATGTCTTGAAATTCGCACTATCTAAAAATCATATGGATTTGCCAATAGTCATCCTGCAGCCTTATTGAATCGTGATGAAGTATTCTATATCGTTTTAATAAGAGCTGTGAACGAAAAAAGAGTAAAAAATGTACCTCCTTGTAAAGCGTTCCCGAAGTCGTCACAGTATTTATTAAAACACCCAAACTCGGATGATATAACATGAACCGGTACAAAGTACCGGTGCGCAAATGATATGCTCCGACGAATAGAATTGAAAAAAGAAAGAGTTTTAATCCGGCTTGCGATCAAAGCGATCGGAGAAAGTCTCACGAAAAGGGCGCCAGCAAAATCGTTACGGCCATTGATCCAAAATGTTAGTCCGTGCATAGCCCTACACTGTATGTCATATCAATTAATGAAAAATGTACAAATTGAAACTACAAAAATATATGTTTCCTCCGACATGACTTGTGATATGAAGGTTGGGGGAGTCTGCACTTGCTTCCATTTAACAAATATGTGACAATTTCATAAAATTTCTAAAACAAAAACAAGAATTTTCCGCAATTTAAATTTCGTTATGTTACATGCAAGAGTAAGTTCACTTTGCAAACATGTTGTTCAGCAAAGGTGAACTTTTTCATAGTGCGTTACAATGTTTTGATAGAATTTCACATTTAATTGAGAATGATTACTTAACATCGTTTGTTACATTATAGTTTTATGAGTCATTTATGCAAACAAAACGGGAAGGAGCTTTTCTTTTTTTTTTTTTATTCTATAATTATTTTCAAGACCGCATTCAATTAACAATAATTGACAGTTTGTTGCCATGCTATTGACAGCCTTGGCTTTTATTTTAATTTTGTTTTTTCTTGTTTTGTTTTTTTGCTTTTTTCGTTTTGTATGCACGTCGAAGTGTTTTTTCAAAAGTATTTGTGTGTCCGTTTATATAAGTAATTTGTTGTTTGTTTATTGCAGGTACATATATATATATATATATATATGTGAATTTTCATTAATTCATTTTCACTTTTTCAATTCTTCGCAATGACGGAAAATGTGGGAAAAGCAATAACAAAGAAAACAAAATATAAAAAAATAAAGAAAAAAAAGTTTTTTTTATTTTTATTTTCTTTTTATACACTCCTGATAACGTTTCGAAATTGACAGAGCAAATAATAGCTGTTGTGTTGTGCGGTTGTCTCTTGTAGGAGCGTGCGTATGGCCTTTACAATACGTTTCATTAGGAGCTTGCACTTGTTGGGCTTTAACGTTCATCTATAATGGTATTAATGGTAGAAAAAAGACAAGAAATAAAATAAAATAAAATAAAAGAAGAAAAAAACTAAATGAAATATTTGTTTTGATAAACGGTAAGGTGACGTACATATATACTCGCTGGCCGTATGTGCAACGTAATCTCGTTAACAACACTTGATCGTTACTAACATTATCAATTTGAACAAGGGGGATGACAGCGACATAATAAAAGCTTTTAGATGTGGGTCAATATGTTTTTGTTACAAATTTTGCAATTTTAGTTACCTTAAGAACACATTGTTTTTATGAAAACAGCCATTTGTGCGTGTTGTCTTCTTTCTTATATGTATATATATTTCATTTAATATCTTTTATATAAAATCGTTGCTATATCTATGTGAATAGATATTTCATTTAACATGCCTTTGCACTTTAAAAGTGAAGCAAACAAACAAAATTAAAAGTAAGAGAAATGTAATGCGTGACTATGTTTGTGCGTATGGCTTAGACAGACGGACAATATTTTTCTTTTACTTAATGAATTTAATTATTTAATTTCTTCTCTTCTCTTTCTATCTTTCTCTCTCTCTCTCTCTCTCTCTCTTTCTCACACACACACACACATACGCACACACCATGTTACCAAATAGATTAATTAAATGCTCTCTACACGAGTCCATCTGATTGCCTGCTTGCCGTCTAATTTGTATTTGCGTGTTATTGCAAATTTCTTTTCTTTATTACTATTATTATTTTTCTTTTCAATGAAAGTTTGTTCTGTATTTAGCTTGAAATATGTGCAAGAGTCCGTTACTAATGAATACCTTTTAATTTGGTTGAGTATGCGTAAATTGCTTTTAAAACGTGATGGCACACTACACTTGACTACTATTGATAATATCGGGTCATCCATTTAGTGGCTCTATAAGTAAACGTAAATAAATAACACAATACTGATTGAGATTTGTGTCAGATTTTTTTTCAATATATTCCTTGGGCCATGCCATCGTTCTAAAAGCATACACAAATTACTGGGAGTACAACCTGCTCGTTCGGTGAGCTTGCTAGAACAGTCAGAGAGAGAGGGAGAGAGAGGGAGAGAAAGAGGGAGAGAAAGAGGGAGAGAAAGAGGAAGAGAAAGAGAAAGAGAAAGAGATAGAGATAGAGATAGAGAGAGAGAGAGAGAGAGAGAGAGAGAGAGAGAGAAAGCGAGAGAGAAAGAAAGAGAGAAAGTGAGAGAGAAGGAAAGAGAACGAGGGAGTATGTATTACTGAGAGGCCTTGGATAAAACTTCGACTTTTTCATTTGAAAAGACGATTTTCAACACACGTACACAACATAGTTCCTTGGAGCTTTGAACAGGTGTACTTCTGCCCCGAAAAAAGACCATTTGTAGGAAACCTTGCTTGTACTGTTCAATTCGTAGGATAGCGCTGCCAAATTCTTACGAGTGGCGAACAGTGGATGCGTTTAAATAACGCGAGCAAACAAACTTCGAAAAGAAACCTGGTCACAGTGTATTACGATTTGTCCCTAAGGTGTGCTATCAGAAAATAAAAATGCAATCGATATGTTAAAAGTCGCGATACCATTAGTTTTCAATATGAAGAAATTCGACCCCATTTAGTAAAACAAACTTAGGAAATGTTTACAGTTCGAAGTTGAAATGTCCTACACTTCCCGCTGTTATTACTAGACTTTACTCCTTTCGATTAACACATCTGTCAATAGATGACTTATTGTTTGCTCGGGCGGTGCTTTCATTCCTCACGAAATATGAGTTCTTTCGAAAATCGCTGATCGAGATGTAATTCGAAAATTGCCTGAGAGTTGCGAACAAATAGTTACCATCAATGGACAATACTTTGATTAAACTCTTTATTGCGAAAAAAAAAAAACAATGTACGGAACTGATTTATAGTTCCAATGTATTTATGTATGTATGTATAAAGAGCTTATATATCGATATCGTAACAATCAAAACAAGTTCAATACCAGCTTGATCTCCCGCTCGATACGAGAGTTTGTAAAGGCTTTACCGTAAAATGATTTCGATCGATTAACTGTTATATGCATCGTAACCGAGAATACGTAACTTACAATCCATATAAGATAATGAGTTAAAAAATTTCTTAGAGCCAATAGCGCAATACGGCATAACTCCTGGAGGAGTGTAAACAAAATATGTGGGAAATTTTAAAGTAAGAAGCACACAACATTTCCATTTATTCGTAAATTCACATTTATATCATCCCCATTTACTTGAATACACATTATTCGAACGTTGTTCGCAGGCATCGAAACATTTCCTGTATTCACTCTCTTTAATGGCTTCGATTGAATTAAAACGAAAACAGTTACTTGGAGGCATATCAAATGAATGCGGTGCCTATGAGAAGGCAGTAATTTGATTAATTCTTGAAAAAATGCCGAGTAATTATGGTGGTGTGTTTAGTTGTATTATCGTGAGGCAACGCAAACGCAAGAATTGTTAATGTTTTTCTATGACCAAGCCATTCACAAATGACGCTAAGGTCATAGGTAATAGTTGTTAGTAACTTTTGAATACTTTCGAGGAACAGGCTTGTGATCGATATCACCACGCCGTTCCAAGAAAACATGAATGAATTTGATTTTTTCATTTATTTCACTCTTACTTACCACTTGTAATTCTCTTGATTGTGCCATTGTCTACTCACTCGTTCGTGCTATTCTTAACTATTTGAAAGCAAACACAGCTTATTAGCGAACTGAGTCATCGCTGATATCAATTTCGAGCTATTGCACAAGGACTTGACATTTATAAACTAGAAAATTGAATCAAATTTTTGTCAGATGCTACTTACAGTTGCGAACAACATAACGGGAAAATTTACATTGGCAATCAAGCGTAAGCTTCTGACAAATCGTCAAAAGCATCAAAGACAATGAAAGCTGCTTTGAGTTTCTGAACTATTTTTTTTGGTTTTTTTGAACATGTAGAAGAAGAATGCAGAAAAGACACGTTGTAAAGCATTACATAGGGTTATCTATTTTGTGATTTCGAAAATAAATGTAAACAAGATACGTTCCTGATTGAGAGACGAGAATCGAATACTTTTTCCAATATTTACTTATTATGGGATTTTAAAAGCCTGTTGGCAAGCATAGACCATATGCTTAGCCTTGTGAGCAATGAGTTGTTAGTTGTAAGCTACGACTCGGCTACTCATGCGGATTGCTTTAAAATATTTTCTGAATTTTTCCGGAATAGAACATCATGCAAATGTCCTCCAAGGATATCTTACTGGACTGTATGCCTTTGAGAGAATTTGCGATGACTTGTCCGCACATAGCCGAACAATAATTCGGCAATAATTTGATAGATGTTCGCTTTGAAAGCTCCAAGAATACGAACATTGCTCGCAAAAACTCGATTCTTTGCGTAAACTCCTAGTGGCCAAAACGTGAAATTACCCTTTTCACTATTTTATCGCATTCAGGGGTCGCTATATAAAATGGCAATCGCATATTATAAAATGGCAAATGTTATACGAAACCTATGATGCTATGGAGAATGTTACGGAAACAGAATTTCAATCAGATTTTTAGTTGCGGTGGAAATAGAGGATTGATTGTAAGCAGAAATAATGCGATGAGAACTTAATTTAAAATGAATTTATTTCAAACCTGCTGTCAACGAGAATTAAGAAATGGTTGATAAGAATGTTTTCCTCAAATGGCAAATGCGGGACATGATGAACTTTTTCGATTGCCACATACTCCCATATAGCACTAAAGACTTTTTTAATAATGAACTCTATATAGTATTTTTTTATTTTATTCTTTAGCTCTTTGCGATTTTTCCGAATTTTTGTATTATTTTTTAAAGTTTATTCCATTCTGTTCTACTTTTTCAATTTGATTCTTATTCATAATCTATTTTCCCATGAAGTCTATTTATAATAGCTTAATAAAATTTATGAAAATTCATTTAAAACCGGCTTCAGTTCAAAAGACAAATCTTTCTTAAGTATATTAAAAAAAAGAAAGGAAAGAAAAAAAAAAAAAAAAAATTCGATTGAATGCTTACTTAATATTTAAATAAATTATAGCAGAGAAAAATTTTTAAAAAATTCATAGAAATTCTCACTTGGGCGCCAGTGCAAATGAGTTCTGTCATGAAAATCTTATGATTGTTTTTCTGATATGCAAACACACGCTTTCATAGAGTTTTTTTAAAGCATATACACACATATATATATATCTATATATTTATATGTACATAGCACATATAGTAAATATATATATATATATATATATATATATATATATGAATAAAAGGCCGAAAAAAGAGAACAACAACAACAACAACAGCAACAACAACAACAACAACAACAAGAACAACAACAACAATAAATACACATTGACAGTAGAAACCAATCAAAAATCCAATTAAAATTGAGAAGAATTCGATTTGTATGTAAAATATTCAAATAGTATGGAAATGTATATGATTTAAAAAAAAAATATTAAAAAAAAAAAAGCAACAAGGCAAATAAAAAAAATTAAATTAAAAACAAGTAAGAAAGTTCTATTCACCTTAAGGCGAATCTTGGATACCTACTCGTTTAAGGTAAATAAATGAAAATTGTTGTTCATATCATACATAATCTCGGTTATTCGACTATGGCATAGCGTTCTTAGCATTATGGCAATGCTAACTGGTATCATGGCCCCAAATTTTCAAGAAAACAATTTCACTTACATATATACAACAATAGCTTTTAGTTATTCGGACTTTGGGAATACCATAATAAATATTGGATGGATGGGTAAGTGGACTTTAAATTTTCGTATTAATCGTAAAATCGATTGATTACGGGATCTCAGATATCGGACTTTGATAATGAAATAAGAAAATTTTCCAACAATAAGAGAAAACAAAAGATTGGAACCAGGATTGCAAATATATTTCAATTATGATCTTTAATGATAGTAAAGTATACGATGTTAAAATGTTCCTCGCATATTAATGAAGAAAGTTTTCCATTTTAACTGGCTGAGTAAGCTTTCAATTCGTTTTTTAAATTGCCGTTCCGAAGTTGATGTACAGATGCGTATACTGCGATGCGGAAACAAGAGATCGCAATTTCAACTTCGTCCGTGCATTGGTATCAATAATCAATAACAAAATACCGAAAGAAAGCAAAAAGCGAGCACAATGTATTTATATACCCTTGTTTTTGTGATTTTCAACTTGTTACTTTTTTTCTATATTTTTTTCTTATTTTTATTTATTTTTTTCCTTTGTTTGTTGTTTTTGTTTTTGTTTTTTTTGTTTTGTTTTTTCGGTTATTTTGTTGGCCTTTATGTGTAGCCCATATATTATTTAAACTTCAAACACATATGCATTCATATTTATATATTTATTTGAGGATCTGCATATACATCATAACAATTTTGCTTGATTTTCATACAAATAATGGACTTAATATGCGAGAGTGAGAGAGAGTATACTACGTGAAAATGAAGAAATCGTTTATTTATTCATTTATTTAGATACACTTAAAAACGTACAAGTTTTAAATGAAATTTAAGCGTTCATAAGTGGCTCGCTCTAGTTGAGGTGACTTTTTAATGCTTCCATCAACGTGAAGGTGCTTTCCTCTTTTTCATGTCTCTCACGTGTTCCGAAGTTAAGGATAATGACGGGAAGTGAATAACCTTCGCAATCTATGGCAAAGATTGAGTTAACATTTGATTAGCATATTCGGAAAATATTCGGAAAGATGATCATAATAATCAACCCCTCTCTTCTCACGCAGAGTTATAAAATTAACAAAATAATTTACAAATTTTATGGCTTGATTTGATTTGTTTGAGCTTGTTAAAGCTTCTTAGAAACAAGGTCCCAAGGGGGTGCGACCGATTAGAGATCAGATTAACATAAGCGTACGCCTGGCGCAAAACACAGATGGCTAAGCCGATCTAAAAGTTAAAACATCGTCATTCGAAGACTGCCGATAGATAATATTTAACATCGACAGATTCAAGCTGACGTAGACATTTTCTAGAAAAATGTGAAAAGTTTCCTCTCAACCAAAGAATAAAATCAATTTTAACTCAATCAAGGATTAACTCAACAAAGTTGAATGATGATGGATGAAGCTATACCGGATTGGGCATGTCGCAACCTAACCCTAAGCAAGTGATAGAGCAAGAAATCTTAATTTCTGATTTGTGTATCGAAAGTGTACCGCCGAACAAATGAATGGTTTTTTTTTTATTTTTTTCATTTCTACAAGTAAAAAGCAAACTGTAACTATGTACTAAGTAGGTGAGTTCTTAAAACCATAAAAAAAGAACTATGCAAAACTGATATCAGCATCGATCGTTGGAGGGAACATTTTAAACTTTATCAAAAATGAGATCAGATTGTTAGTTATAACTGAAACGAGCTAATTCGATATACGTTCGACATAAATGTGAACTTATTAAGCCCGATTTTAATATCTGTACGAAATTTTAGAACGATAACTTTTCGAAAATCTATTCAGAGATTTAAGTTTTCATACTCACCACTGAGAGTGGTATTAAATTGATTAAATGCACAATAGAGGAAAGACGCCCTAAAATATTTATGCATATTGTCGAAAAGAGAATAGTGATATATATGCCTCTTATAAAATAGTAATGAGATGTATGTACGACGTAACAATTATAATTTTTTTGCCTTTGCCTAACCCAATAGAAGTGACAATTAAAAATTGAATAAAAAATTAACTTTTAAGGTTTCCGAGGGAGGTCTTATCGTACATTAGGATAACGTATGTATGAATGGTTGATATGTAATGTGATGAAAGGCTCTGATATGATATGCGGCCCCACGGTTTATAAAAACGGATTTGTTAAAGCAGCTATGTATGTGATGGACGTCTTTACCAACTGAGGCAACAGTGTGTACAAGAAACAAATTTCAACAAAAAAAATTTAAAACATAAACTTATCTATCTAATGAGATAACTTGATCTTCCGAGTGCAATTTCGCTTTATAAATTCGATACCATAGCAACTGCTTGCTACTACTCGCTCTCTTTATGCGAGTATACGATTTTATTTTTCTACTAAAACCTTTATACGCACACTATTTTATAAGGCAGAAGTAATTTGTTGTGTATAGAATAAAAGTTTTTAATTGAAGTTGCTATCAACTATCAGATATTTATATATAAACATTTAACAGGATATGTTTGTATTTGTGTATGCATACAGTTTAAAATTTTACACACTTGAAAGCCTCGAGGGTATTATAGCATATGAATATTATATGCTTGTTTGTAGGCTGCTCGACAATAACAAACCGACT
Source organism: Glossina morsitans morsitans (assembly GCA_001077435.1). Classification (NCBI taxonomy): domain Eukaryota; kingdom Metazoa; phylum Arthropoda; class Insecta; order Diptera; family Glossinidae; genus Glossina; species Glossina morsitans. The sequence continues at coordinate 24,735 of CCAG010021060.1, forward strand.
AACGAGAACAAGAGCAACAACAATAACGCCAACAACGAACGTATACGAATATATCTAATTCATCTCATTAGCATGGTTTCTGCAACAAAGACCACTGTTGCCATAGCGTTAATACATATATGTGTTAACTGTAGAATGCATATATGTTTATAATTATGTAAGTAAGAATATATAATTCGCATATTCTGCGAGTATAAAATCGGAAAATTCCTTATTGCTTTAAGAAGAAGAAATATGACAATTTTTATTTAAAAGGTTTTGTGTTTTTTTGTTTTGTTTTTTTTTCTAACATTCATTGTACACTCACTCGTTCATCCATTAACTTTCTCGCCCAATTTGTAAAATGGAATTCGAAAGTCTTATTAAAGTTTGAAATTCCTTTATTTTTTACTTTGGTTAATTTCTAAAAACTTCATTCAATGAAAAACTCGTATCTTATTTAAAACATTGCCTCGCTTGCTTAGAGAGCATAAAGTTTGTAGTCGTAGTTAATGTAAACATGTTGAGTAATATAATGTACGTAAATAATATTTAGTAGAGTATGGAGTACGTTAAAAGGACACTGATTAAAATTTTATGAAAAAGGAAATTTTATTAATGGGGGAGCATTATAAGAGCACAAACCGTAAAAATGCATAGTGTGCACAATAATTAATTTTTTTTTTTTTTTTTTGATTTCTTTTACGCTATGTTTTTCGCGTATTCATTACCCTTAGCAACATCGATGAACGCATGTTAGAGTCGTCACCGAATGTGTATACGTTTCGCAATAAGGGTGAAATTGCGGGTCGATTTAACGACGACTATCTATCCATACGTGCACATGTCTATCTATTCGACCGTTCTCTTCGTTCCTTGCTTACATATAGCGCTTATATATACCATACATTCTTAGTTGGTAGATTCAAGTGAAGTGCTTTTCAGCGATGAGTGACTAGATTTTGTTACGGTGATTTTGATCGGGAAAACGCCTTTCGCGATAAAGGATCACTCAGCCATAAAGTCCATGTAATGAATAATTAAAGTTTTTCGAAGCTCCACAAAATTTATCCATTTGCGTTTCAGATGCAATTACAATTCATGCCATCGGTGCGCGTACATTCCACTTCCAAGATAGATTCAAACGCTATACATCATGTCATGCAGCATCCATTTCGTTAAATTACTAAGATTTCATTCATTTTTTTTTTAATATATCGACTCAAATTTGTAAACAGCAAAAGTATTAATAACTTTTTAAGGCAAAAATGAATTGTATATGTTTGCAATTAGTTGTTATCCTCACACATGCCTCACACAAAGACCGGTAAGTGAGTGTAGATAAAAAGATTCTGTAAAAATGTTCAAGGCGTCCAGTTAAGAACAAAACTTGTCCGTATGCGAGTTTGCACTTTTTGTATATCATTTAAATATTGTTACCAAAAAAGAAAAAAAAAAGAGAAATCCCTCTATAATGTGCTACACATACATGCATGCAAACAAATAATAATAAGAAGAAAAATTGTTATTGCTTATGTTTATATAAAGGCGACGCCGCCGTTACAACAACGTTGTGTAATTGAAAATAGTTCTGTTGCGGTTACCGTGTTCGCAGTAAGTGCAAAAGAAGGAAGAAAAAGTACGCAGAGAGAAAGAAAGAAACATTTATTAAAATTTATGGTTTTTTCTGCTTACACAAACATACATACAGTTTAAGTTTATTTCTTTTTCTTTTTTTTTTTTTGCAGAGCTGCAATTATATACTTTCTATTTTTCCTTTCTTTTCTAAAACTTAGTTAAATATTTCGCTTTTCGTACGGTTAAAGCGTTAGTGGGTGACTCGAGTAATTTATGCATTTGTATTAACTTTGTATAGAGTTTATAGGAGTCCCTAGAGATGTAATCAATTACTTAATATTATTTTAGTCTTTCCCTCCAAGCCGCACATTCACACACTTTTAGTCATGTCATACAAAGACGCAAAGACCGTCGTGTTTTGTTTCGCAACCATTAAGTTTCTGTAACATAATCATAAGAATATCCCCCGCCCGTAAAAACATAAAAAGCACTATGAATAGCTGTTGCTTAACATCGTTTTTGCATTTGTTTTTCTTTTACCTACTACGTGGAACAGCTCTTTTGGTAAACTCTTCAATGTCTGTTTTGTTTGTAACGGTTTCATTGCATTAATTAAATTTGATTGTACAGCCTGGCTAATATGCCTTTCATGGCCATGGCCTGAACATAACTGGCCGTTCTGTTAAACCATTGCACACACACATACACACACACACACACACACACAAACACGCACACGCATACACACACACACATAGGCAATCAAAAGTCTGGAGCAACGTCAGACAGTCGAATGCAAAGCCATCGACGAGGTCACCAACAAGCACGATATATGTAAATGCACTCAAGAGCCAGTACGGGGTGGCGACCGCAGAAGTGGTGAATTTAAGGAAGTCATAGAGTGGAACGCAGACAACAGTAATAAGTCTGCAACAAGAGGAAGCCGCTAAGTTACTCGTAGGGGAGAAGTCACGTGTACGATGTTACGTGTAGGATGAGTGATCTATTGAACAAGAAAGCACAGAACTTTGGAGAGTTGAGAGGAATTAAGCATACGTTCCGAAAAGCAGAAAGAGTGTGAAAAATAGACATCACCTTCGTAAGTAACAGCGCAGTTGCGAGATATAAGCGATCGCTGAGCGAGAACTACGTAAACAGTGGTCACCAGGTTTTATTCCTTGACATTAAAGTCAGAGAAGGTAGAGGCAGAGTAGTCGACCCAAATCTGCCGGTCGAAAATGGAGAATTACGTCGTTCGAAGGGGACCTCTTCAACGTTATTGCTGACTTCCACTAGGCGGGTGAGACCACAACTGGCTAACTTATGCACAACGTTACGAATTTTCTTACAGAAGCATGTGATACGGCTATGCCAGGGGGAAGTATATGCAGACAAGGATCCCCGTGTTACTATCGGAACAACAAAACAGCGTCGTTGAGAACATGCTGCTTCAAGGCGGGGAGAGAAGTGTAGCGTTCTAGATGGCACTTCAACAATATATTGACCCTCTACAAAAATCCGCGCATTATGTGCGTTTGTGAGCTGAGGAAAGTAATAAGAAGCAGCTGTAAAAAGAGCTTCAATCGTATGTGCCTGGAGGCAAATATTAATCCATGGGGAAAGGCGTATAAAGTAGTAATCAAGAAAATGAAAGACCCCAGATCCGCGCGCTGGATAGACTGGGAAAAGTGCTAGAGAGAAGCGTATACGATCACATGGTACTCGATCGTCGAGCAAAAGGGCGCTCTTTCAGCAAAGCAGTAGAAATAAGGACAGCTCGGTCAACAATAGATTTCATAACGCACGTGGTGAGACTTGCAACTGATGGTATTGCTGAAGAACGATGGATTGCGACGGGAAGGAATACTCCCAACTCGGACGCAGAGGTATTTGCAGGTCGATGGTAAGAGCATAGGTCTCAGGATTGCATAGCAAGTTACCTCTTCAAGCGTATACTAACGAACGAAAATGTGCAGGATATCAGCAGGCGCGAGAGAGGCATCAATCGTTGGTCCACTTCTGTGGAACATAACGTACAACGACATTCTGACACTACAGCTCCTGGTGAGTTTGCCGCAAATACACTAAGGAAACAAAGAAACGAAGAGCGTAGAGTGAACGTAGATTCATGGATAGAATACAAACAATATCTTTCCCGGTGAAGTAAGTCGCCGCACGCCAGGGTAATGGTGGGAGTATAAAAAACTCACATGCACACACTACTTACATCTAGGTTTTACTTTGTTAATTTCTTCATGTTCACTGCTCATAGCCGAGTAAAGTGCAGCGCGTAGGATATTTACGTAAAGTAATCATAAATTTGTCTTACAATTCGCATATAAAATTAATATTATTTTTCTCAATATTTTAAACATCAAATATTAATGGGTAGATGAAAGCATCGTTTTTATCTTTCTTATTATTTTGCCTTATAGGTATGTAGCTCCACCATTAAAAGAAATCTGAAAAAAATATTCCCCTCCGGATGTGATCAATATGCCCTAATACAAACTAGAAAGGAGTTAAAAACATTTGCAAATCAATAGTTGCATGAAAAGGGTAAAAACAAGAGAAAGCTTATCGAAAAGGATGCTGGCTTAATGGAAGAAGCGAAAAAAGGCAATTTCCGTTTCATAAAACTAAAAAGCTTTGGAGGCAATTTAAATATCAGTAAATTCTTGTTGACTACAGAAATCTTGGAAAACAAAAACAAAAAAAAAAAAAAAAACCCGGTAATTTCTCTAGTCTTTTGTCTTGAAAAAGAGATAAATTGAAAGAAATTATTGAACATTTGAACAAAGCTTTTAAAGACTTCTGATTGAATTTTATTTGTATTGCTTTCAATGTCGTTTTTAACTACGATTTTAAAATTCACTTCACTTTACGTTTATAAAAATCGATCTGTTTGTTATCCATTACGCAGGAAACTTATAAAAATTAAAATTTGGCACGCATCAAAAAAATATGATGACAGCTCCTTGTTGAGAAGTAGACCAAAACCAAGAGAATTTTTCACTAACCAAACGGTTGATAGAAATAATTTCTTATATTCTAGAAAATATTTCCATACTAGACATGCATGCTAGATATTAAGCGAATCCATTGCTTACACATACATTTACGCATTTGTAGAAAGTATATGGCTTATGGGTTGATGTTCCCTTTCGTTCCCCGACTTTCGTTGAATACCGATAATTTTTATAAATAAATTGAAAGATAAATTGTATCTGTATCCGTTAGTGTCAGCTCTTTAAAAATGTTTAGTTATTATTAATATGAGAATATGAAGAAAACTTGGGTTCTCTGCGTGAACATTTCCAGTCGATATGATTGATGATTTTAGTTTTGTTTTTCGTTTATATATTATATACGGGGGATGAACAAAGTCATATGAACACCTGACATATACATAAAGTTTATTTATTAATAGGGTGTTGGTGGAGCCAACACCAGCGATAGTTTTTCGCGAAATATTATCGTAGATTATCTGAGATATTTTATACGAAAACATCCAGCAATTACTGCAATGATGTCGGAGATGGAAATCTGCTGTCAAACCGTCCTACGTTGAGGTCGGGCGATTGTGCTAACCAAAGAAAATGTTTATGATAATATTCTATGGGCAAAAGAGAAAGAAAACCTTCGTCGATGACGATGCCGAGATAGATATTCATTTGTTTTTTTAGCCAAGTGAAAATGTTGACGTGAAGGAATGATTATGCTTTAAATTTTAATCAAAGGTTTCCTTAAGAAGACGACTAATCTATAACCTGAAACCGCGTCTGAAAGAGCGCAGAAAGAGTTAGCAATTCATTGCATTAAGCAGTCAGTGTAGCTAAGCGCTCATCATTATTGTGCGGAGAAGTCAATTTTCTATTTATATAAGTGAATGAAAAATTTCCTTTATTTATGTTTGCGTCTTTTTTCCGTCATCAATAACTGAACCCAATCGCAGAGAGAGTAATAGTCGATGTGTAAATTTATCGCCGATGGTTTGTTAGTTTGTGTTTTTCCGTTTGTTTTGCTTTTCTTTTCTTTTCTTTTTTGTTTTTTTTTTTTTTGGCCTTTGTAATTGATTGCAGTAGAGTGGCTTGATTGCATTATTGACATGATATTTATAAGCATTTGATAAGAAGCAAATTGGGTCACAAAGGTTATTATATATGCATTTGATTTGAAATTTAATATCGCATGCAGAGTTTAACCTTACAATTCATATGATATTCTAAATTCGGTGGCGCCATTTCGTGTTGGAGTTTTCTTAGTCGTGTCATTTTATAGTAGAAGAATAATGGGGGTCAGCTACAAAAAAATAAATAAATAAATAAAAAATTCGTAAACTTTGCTTTTGCACTCACATCAAGATACGAACGAACATCTTTAACGTTTTTCTAACTGCAACTACGTGCATACATTGATGAGTATATTGGAATTTCAGACTTGACCGAAATAGTGTCACGTTGAAACGCGAATAAAGGCAATCTAATAAGATTTAAAAGGAGAAATTCGAATATCCGAATACAAGTTCTCAAGGATACATGAATCTCTTGAGATGCTTCTTGTTTTCTTTTGCAAATCTCAGTACGCAGGATGCGGTTACAGAGTGGATATGAATTTTGATATGCTACGACCTTCTATTGTGATATTATTTTCCAGCATTGTTCAACGACGACCTTTGCAACCAGTTACGGGTATCTTCAAAGCTAATCTTAATCTTAATCTTGCCACGTTTCCTTCTTCGTAAGTCACTTTCGACAATTCTGCGAGTAATTAAAGTGTTATCGTTTTTGTTTATAGTTTAAGTTCGTTTATATGAATCCCAACAAGCTATTTATAAGCATAAAATATTCCACACAGGCACACAACATATATATTTTGGAAATGTAATGCGAAATAATTGCAAAATTTACACCCAAAATTCAAAAGTCACTAAACGTCAAACACACTTTTCGAATTTCTAACCGAACAAGCTTCTTGTGCCAATGTGGGTATTTTTAGTAACAGGACTGGCGGCAAAAATTAGGCCAAGGAATTTATTGGAAGTAACAGCCTTCTTTTCTACAGACTAAAAAAAAAAATCTATCCAAGACAATATTCGGATCAGACACAATGTGTTGTCGCCGGTAACGCGTTATTCTTGATTAACTTGGAAAATCGATTCGAAGAATATCGTGATTGATGTGGGTGTGCACAAAGTAGCGGGACCAGTAGGAAAACATCTGGCGATGGAGCTGCAATACGACCTAGTGGTTGACCTGAAGAAAGAAAGATCATTTAATTAGTTGTCGCCTTGCACAGCAGCGGTGACAGGGTGAGGTGACTCAATTGAAGATCGCATTGCGATCGTACCTATCTGGTACTTCAGAATGTCCGACCTCCTGTCAACCAGGAGAGTGACGCTTCTATCGGGCGGCGGTTGACGACACTATATCTGCCCCGCGATTATTATTGAGTACAAGTATTGACTTCATATATCGGTGATATAGATATAGATATCACGGGGGATCTGCATGAGAGTCGAAGTCGCTTGAATGACGGGCGACTATTGGAAAATCAATTGGCAAATCAATTGAAACGTAATTGCGATAATCCAGGGTTGGCGACCCGAATATTATAAAAAGTCTTTACAATACTTATGCAGAAAAAACGTTATCTCACTCAGATAGTATACAAAATATTGACCTTTTTAGTTACGATATAATGCGAATATCGTAAATATTCCGTCAAGACTAGCCACATACAAAACTCATAAATGCATGAGAAGTCATGGAATTTTCACGTCAGATATTTCAACGTCAGGACAAACTTCGCAAACTTTACACGCTGGAGTTATTGATGGGTGCGTGTTAACTGAAGGAAAGGAAAGGCAAGATTCAATTGCTAACGTTTTAGAAATTTCGACGTTTAAGATGTGGTAGTGAATCATATAAACGAACGTTTTTCTAGAACTCATTGGAAACACTTCTGACGCCGGGCAGCCAAATGGAAAAAAGGGCCTAGTAAACGGCGACGAAGCTTAGTAGCCATGGAAGCAGCCATAAAGGGAAGCAAAGATCACATGAATTTTAAAATTTCCTTTCGGGAGCGCTTCTATTAAAATGCGAATTATATCTAAGTAATAAAAAGATGATGGACAAGGTGTGAAAAAAACAATTGAGAAGACTACAGACGAAACGGCAAAGAGATTAGTCTTAGTCTGTTGTGAATGGCGTCCGAAAGTCGAGAAAGATGAACGATTAATAGAATTTGGACATAACGTGCGTTACTAGTGCTTGATCATCATCCAGTTACATAATTTTGGAGCAAATTTTGTATGCTGGACGCTTAGTTGCGTTCTATTTGCTTAGATGCATTCATCACTTGCGCAGCCGAGGTCTAGAAAATCGCTTATTAGATTATGTTACCATACATTTTAAGTTCAAGTGGAAAAAGGATGACATATAACCAACCTATGAAGAGAGTTTTAGTTACTTGTAGAGAGTACTTTCAGCTCAATTTCCAAACATCGCTTCGAAAATATAGAAAAACAGTTGTGTTGCTGTTAATGTAACATTTTCCTGAATCCTTGTTATTAAAAATTTTTTAATTAAAAATTCAACTAAATATATTTTTGTTATCCTGCTGAATCATTTTTATCTGGCTCTTTAATTTTCAAGTCTTGCTAGGTTTTTTGCGTTTTTTTTTTTTTTTGTTCTGCTTTTTTTCTGTTCTTCTGTTTTTTTTTTTGTGTTTTCAATTTCTTCTTTGAAACACGGAGAATAGAGAGAGAGCATAACATTCTGTAGGGTACATTTTAATTTGAGTATATTATTTGAAATAGAAATGTTCTAACACACGCACGCACACTCGTACCAAAAAACAAAACACAATTTGCCCTGTGGATGTGTACAACAGAATCACATACGTAGATGAACACGGAGTGAAACATACTTTGGTATGCATGTTAATTCATTAAGCTTTGCTTAACAATTTCATGCACTGTCTACATAGGTTTAAGGCATTGAGGCAGAAATGTGAAGAGTGAACTAGCACTGTTTTGTTTGAAAGTTGTGAGGGTTCTGTTACTTCCCTCTCTTTCTCTTGCATTTTATAGTTAACACGTTTTCCTTTTTATATTTAAACATTTACATTTTTTTTTTTTGTTTTTCTTGATTTTTTTATTTTTCTATAACACAGACTTTCAAATTGCAAAAAAAAAAAAAAAAAAAACTAATAAAAAAAATTGTATTTGTATGCACGTACATATGTAATTTTATATATATAAATATATATATAAAGGAAACAGTGGAAGAGAGTAACATAGTTCCTTTTTTTACTTTTTTTTTTTTTTCTTTCTTTTTTTTTTTGAACATTTTTAGTGCTGAAAGCATAAAGGAATTAACACAAGCGGATTACACAAACGTATGTATGGATGATGAAGCGATATATACCAATATATATATATATGTAGGTATATCCAAATATATATATTTATATATGTGCACTTCCATTCACGCCCTTATTTTGACACAGACTTTGTGACTTTATTTTGTGTCTTTAACTTATACAGAACAGGAGAACGTTATGTCTCGTGGAGTTTTGGTCAGTATTTCATTAAGTTGTGTTTATTCTTTTCTTTTTCATGTTCTTGTTCTGCTTTTATATTTGCCATTACTACTGTTACTCGGTGCGTTGCCTTCCTCACTTTGGGTATTTGAAGACCGCATAGGGTTTATTTACATTTGCTTTAGGTCAAATTACAGACACTTTGAAGGCGACATTGCTAATATTATACGGCAAACGGTTGGCACTGAGACCAAGCTAAACCTTAAGCTAAATGCAACACAGTCTGCAACAGTTGGGAATAGAAATAGTTTACCCAGCAGTCTAAGACTATGTATATATATATATATATGTGCATATAAATATGTATAAATATATATAAATATATATATATGTTTATAACACGAGATAGGTTTAGTGAAAATTTTATCAAATTTTATAGCACTCAGTAGAAAAAAGTCGTGTTTGCTTAGTTTCGTTTCGTTTATACCGGATTTTTTTTCATAGGGGTTTGTATGTATAATTGTAAAAGACGATATGTTTGTTCATTGGCGGCAACACTATTTATATTTGGTGTGTCTGCTGCTTGCCATACAAATACATAAAATATTTTTTAACATTTTTTTGTACATATACGTACCAAGAAAAAAAAAAAAAAAGACTTAAATTAAGAACTTGTTTACCTTCTTTAAGCATGCAATATGTACTTTGTTGCAAGTCATGATACACACTACATACAATGCTTTTAAAATTAATACTTTTGAGAATTAGAGACATAATTTATTAAAAAGCAATTTGAAAATTAATTTCTTTTGCTTAAGCAATAAAAATAACTTTACTACAGTGTTACCCGTGAAAGAAACGAAAATGAATTATTTTTGCTTCATTTTTATACTTACCGCAAAGTGATTCTCATTTCGCTTCTAAAACACGAAAGCCTGTTTCGATTGACATTTAAAATACAATAGGAAAGATTAGAATCATAACACATATATATTCATTTCATTCATACTATTTTAGTTATTACCAGTTACGGGGTATGTAAATATGAAACCGGAATTTGCCCATAGATGACCGTAACACCATGTGTTGAATTTGTATTTTTATTATAGCTTGGATATCTGGCAACAATAAGCAGAACTACTACTACTACGCAAAACTACTTTTCTTAACAAGAAGAAGGCAGAATTTTTCTTTGCCTGAACGATAGAGAAGAAAACCTTTTAGTGGGCGTGAAAATTGCATTTATTTCGCAGCAATTCGAGGCTATATCCTGGCGTATAATGGTCATCGATTGCGAGACTGAGTCGCTTTGATTGGAAAACACTATTCGGCGTTTTCCCGGCTCGGAAGTTTCCGGTCCGTTGTAAGCTATTAGAGCTACCCACAAAAATTAATCGATTCGAACCGGTCGATGTTCAAGAAACGAGTGAAATATCAAAAACGTATCACGAGGTCAGTATTTTACATCACATCCGTTCATTTAAAAACTCCATTTTCTCCGTTAGTTTCGAAACACTGGAAATTGGAAAGTGCTAGTCCATGCAGCCGCTTACTCAACAAATTCGAGCACATGTTTCCATCGACGAACTTTTCGAAAAGCTCTTCATTTCGTATGTAAACGGGCTTCGCCGCAAAGGAGGAATGCAGATTTTTGGCATGGCCTCCACACTATACGCCATCAGCCAGCTGGAAAAATTGTATAGCCAGCGCAGGGCAATAAAAATATTGTGTTTATCATTTTCTTACAATAAACAGGCATTGCGTATATACAAAATCCGTTTTCGTATTTACGTATCAGGTGTTCACATTCAGTTGTCAGATCCTGTAGTTTTTGAAAGGTGACATGTAGTACTTTGCATTCGTGAAAATCCGCGTAACGTTTACGCAGTTGACTTAGAGTCGGAACACGACAGTATAGCGAAAAAAGAAGACGTACAATGTGGAATGAATATTATAAGTGAATTTGTGCATCAGAAGTTTGTAAAAAACTTGTTGGGCGACTTGTCTCGTCTGATCTGATCTTGGGATTTCGAAACGGCGTGCGGTCATAAAATATGGTTACCGTACTTTCAATGCTATGATTAAATGTAATTAATGTGAAGAAGCATCATATAGATAGTGTTAGCTATGAATTCAATGAATGTAAAAAGTGCCACGTGTTTGGCGTTACGAATGCCTAGTCATAACAGTTATAAACAAAGACTAGACAGACGTCGTCGATAAGTTTTTAAATTTTTTTCAACAAAAATTTATAAGATTTTCTATAAATACTTTCGAAGATTTAAGGAATGAAATCATTTTTCTAAAACTTTTTTGAACATAGTTTTCTAATGTAAGTGTTTTTCAAGCAAATATAATTTACGAGCGTGTATTATAAATTTTTTTGTTGTTATACGAAGCACTTTGTCAACATGTTTTGCTATGCTCAAGTACTTTTTCACATTTCAAGAAAATTTGCATGCTCAAGAAAAAGGAAGTAAAAAAAATAACCGGAATGCAATGGAAAATATATTGACTTCTCTCTGGCTCTTTGTATGACGGCGCCAAATTCACACGCACTATGTTAGACTAAGTGCTTTGACAAATATTGCAACAGCTAAAGGTTGCATGTTTTGTACTTTTTTACGCTTTTCTGGAGTAGCGGCAACCTACCAACAATACCAACAATACCAACACTATGCAAAGCATCTAAGAGAGAATTAAAGGAAGGCATCTTGAGAGGGAAAGCAAAAAAAAAAAAAAAATAGAAAAATAGAAAAACAAAAAAACAAAACAAAATTTGTTTAGTAAAGTCTTAATGGGTTTTTGCCTGATTTTATTTTCATGTCTTCTTGCAAACAAGCAAAGCAATCAACAAATTTTTGGGAGAATTTCAGGATATTCTGCTTTTCCTGTTTTGTTTTCTTACGTTTTGTCTTATTTCGCTTTTTCATTTGTTTAAACTCTAAACTATGTTTTGCTTTCGGGTGATAATTATATAAAGTATTAAACAAATTAAAGGTTTGGCTGCTTGCCAACGAAGCACCATTAGTAGTGATGGTGACTGTTAGTTAGTAATAGCAATTCTATGCTTCTTTATTTTGTTTTTGTTTTTGTTTTTGTTTTAGTTTATTATTTCTTAATGCTGTGAAGAATCAATTAAAATAGTAGTTGTAATGAAATCTTCAGGCGCATTCCTCATTTTAATATTGATTGATTACTTTAGAGAGAAGTTTTTATTTGATTTTATGCATATTTAATTAATTTATACCCATTAAATTTATATGGAAATCAAAAACCTCTTCTGGGCTTTTCTTTTTCTTTCCTGCATTTACCTCTATTTTTTTTTCTTTCCTCTCTCTTTCTCTGTCTCTCTCTCTCTCTCTCTCTCTCTCGCTCTCACACTTTATTTATCTCATTTTTTCTTATTTACCCCTTCCTTCTATATTGTTGTTTGTCAAGGATTTTAAATTGATTACCTCTCTGCCACGTTAAGCACTCAATCACTCTTAAAAATGTGTGAATTGGAAGGGAGTAAGCGGAAATAAGTAAAGGCAGAGCGAGCGAGTGAGACTGACTCACTGTTTATTACTCATACTCTATGTGCACGTGAATTGAAGTCCTTAAAAGTGTCACAGACCTATAAAACACTTGAAACTTAAGCAGCGGCATCAACAGTCAACAGCTAGCACCGCCAAATGAAGGTATATGTATAGTAGCACCAGGCAGACATCATCAGCCAACCTACTCGTACAAATCAAATGAAAATCAGTTTAAAATATCCCTAAAATGAATGCATTCAAATCAAGTCAAATGTTAAAACGATGACATATTCATACAAAGATGCATGTTGAACAAAAAAAAAGCGAAAAAAAAAAAAAATAAAATATTCTATGTGGTAATACGAATAATATATATATATATTACATTTATATATATATATATATATATATATATATATACATATATATATAAGTGAAACAAAACAAAAAAAAAAAAAAAAAATGTATGAATAGCATTACGAGGTCTTTACTAATACCAATATCGTGGTAAATGTAATGGTAAAAATGGAAATGGTTAAATGAAAATAAATAGTCGTTGAACAGCGTGCTACCATTAAGCATAAAAACCTACAAGAATATTGTTGTTGTATAAAAATTGAGTTAAAAAAAAAGAATTCTGAAGCTCTTAAAAAAGAACGTAATACTTAAAAGTGTATTAAAAAAGGCAGTCACTGTGAATTACTAACTGTACGTAAGAGAGTGCCAGGATGGTCTGCTTTATACACTTATACACACACATATTGCTGCGGTAGTTAAAATGAACCTAAAACTGTAAAACGAGGTGTTCATCTTTAGCAAACATACATCGGCCACAAATCGAGTCGCAACGAACAGAAGAGAGTCATGGTATTTCGTTTAGAGAAGCGGCCGTAAATTTGTACTGTATGCATGAATGTATGCGTGTTTTTACTTAAGTGACAAATGCTTTAAAAACATGCTCTCTAACCTCGACATCGACAGAGATTTTTATGCATTATTATATATATATATATATATATATATATATATATATATATATATGTATTGTACTTAACGCTGCTGCAATCATCAGTTCCCCTTTTTGGTTGTATATATTCAAACAAACCATATATCCATATATACGTACATACATAAGTACATTCATATATATATATATATATATATATATATATATATATATACTCACAGACATTTATTTGAAAGGATTTTTGATTTTTATGGTTTTGTTGTTAGTTCATTGTATTTTGCTTTTATCCTGGTTAAGAGTGTCGCAAGTGAAACGTGAAGCCATTAAATGAATTAATGTTTACATTACACTTTTAAAATATTTTCATTTGATTTGATGCAGATCCATGTGGACTTAAATAAATAGAGATTGAAAAAAAAAAAAAAAGACAAAAAAAAATGCAAAACTAATAATTTTTACGTTATACACTTAATTGATCTTTATTAGAACTAAAATATTTACTCGACTATAATCACTTTATACATGAGCCAGTATATGGTCGCAAAAGCCATTCGTTTTCTTTAAAAGGAACGTATCTTTAAAGTGTACCGAAATTACTTCTTATAAGATTTTTTTTTTCCTTTTTTTTTTTTCCAGTATCATTTTAAACAATGGAAAGTTTTCTTAGGAACCCGATATGTAAAATTTTCTAAAATAATTGGAATTTTTTTTGAAATTTTAAATGTGCTTTATTTATATGCTCTTCTAAATCTACTTATATCGTTAGCAATAGTTTTCGATTTGGCAGGGGCTCAAAAATCGCGTAATTATACTCTCACCCTTTTATTGTAAGTTAATTATTAAAATAATTAAATAAATTTTAATTTTATACTAAAATCTACAACTAAGTGTATAACGAGTTGTTGCGGATAAGACCAACAATCAAGAACGACCTGACATAGATTCATTTTTTATTATGTGAATCGTTTCAGAGTCGCTGTTCGCAACAATTTTATTTCGCCCGCTCGACGTTTGTCCATTAAATTGTACGGTTTGTCCAACCAATTGGTACTCCTCTCACAGATATTTCGATGAAATTTGACATGAGTGGACCTGATTGTAATTGGATTGAAACGGATCACTTTCGCAGCCTTTCCACATAGTGCTTGCGATATGTTGTGAAGTATTTAATTGCCGCAGTCAAGTATAATATTTTCACTTATTCTTATTATTTAATATACTCATCGTTTTAATTATCCTGATCATATTATTGTAATTTTGGGAGAAAACATTTTTACATCTATATATATGGAAAGGAAAATTTAGGTAAAATGTAAATCTCTCTTTTTCCCTCTTTCTTTCTATTGTAACTTTATCAACAATATACTATGCGATCCATTCGATTTCGGTCTAAAATAAATCAAACTTTTTCGAAAGTTTGTCAAGTCGTATGCTCAATCGCAGAATTGCATAGTTCTCCTCCCTACCTAAAATAGATCATAAGAAATTTGGTAAAACCATTTGAAATAACAAATTTCCGTATAATTGTCATAGAAGTTTCTTATTTTTATTTTTATTTTTATTTATTTTTTTAACATTTTTTTGGAAATAAGAAAAAAAATAAAATAATGTATAGACAAAAATATAGCATCTGGCCAATAAAATTCATCGCCTCAAAATATGCAAATATTTTTTGTTTTTAGAGAGTTGAGAACGTTTTGTTAGGTAACACCACTTGAGTTGCTGCCACAACTATAGCCACCGCCACCGCCACCGCCACCGACACCGACACCGACACAGCTACCGCTGCTGCCATCGCTGCGGACATTTGTGTTTTGTCTGTATCATTTCAAAGCCATAAAATATAACAAATGGATGGATGATTCAAAACTAAGCTGAAACCAACTTTTTAACACACAAACTTTAGTCATTATGAAACCCTCACCTTCCGGACCGGTAACACTTTAGTCATCGTAAAATAGAAAAAAACAAAAAGTAAAAGAGTAAGAGAAAGGAAAATGACAAACGGCAGTCAATCATACTAAGCACTCAATATCGTTATATACTGTCCAACATACCTAAAACTGTTGTTGGTAATCTAGGTAATAAAAGTGAGAAAAAGAGTTAAACGTTTTCGGGAATGACGTTATTTCCACTCTACTCAGCTCTCTACCGGCCAAATACAATTTTATGAAATTTTCAAACGTTCACTGCAGAAAAATAGACAAATTCTGAAGCAAAAAATAAAAAAAAAAAACGAAATGAATGTTTGGCTACAGATAGTAGTTAAGCTTCAATGAAAATAAAGGAAAGGAATTTCTAATGCAGTTTCGTCTTAATTCTCTACCATTGGACAAATTTTATATAATAAAAGTTCTCCATTTTCGCTAACTTACTTAACAAAGCCCATTCAGATGATAAGAGGACGAACGTTCCTTAAATAAAACTTTAAACATTAAGAATCTTTTTTTCCTTCTCTAATGAAACTTCTCGTACAATAAACGGAAATTATTAATAAATTTGTAAACAAGTGATACTTGCTTTGTTGTACAAGTTTCTCTTTTTTTTGTTTTTTTTTGTTTTTATAATGCAGTTGCACTTTATTTACTGTTTGCCACTCTCGAATGAATCTTGAACACCTTTGAAACAAATTTTATTTGTTTACATACTATGCACTATAACGTAAGAATAACAACAGTTAGTATACGTATGCTGTAACTAACATTAAAATAGTTGAAGTTTATCTCAGTGGAAAATGTGTCAGCACATCGATTATTAACATTTCAAGGCGAAGTATTTGTTTCCCAATGGTGAACGGGCATTGGCATGCCATCTTTTTTATTGTAATCAAAAAAGTTTTAATTTTTAAAATTTTTAAGTGTAATTTTTTATTTATCAACTTTTACTACTTAATTGAACTTTTTTCTATTATAAAACTCTTAGAAGGTCTTAATTATCAGAAAACTGAAAACCTGATTTTGGATCCCCCCCCCCTCCCCTTTACCATACGGATAATAGCATGCATTTGATGCATATCGAACTGTATGTAAAAGAACAGCACAACAAAAGGTTTATTACTGTTTTCAATGTAAGTTTGTGTGCTTTGCGAAATCCCGTAACATTTTTTGGTTTTAAGTGAATTTTCATTTGCTCTCCTAATCGCCTGAATGGTCGAGTAGGCAAAGGATCTCCACTAAAAATACATTTGTCGTGAGTGTCGAATAAAGTCGATGGTCTTAGGTGCTAGTTCTTTAAGGCTTTAGTCCTAAAATATATTTCTCTGCCAATGTTAACAATAATGGTAATAAATACTATGCTATATATATAAATATTAATGTTCCCTTTTAAATATTAATACAATACAAAGCCAGTATCTGTAGGATATTTTAAAAAGGCTTACACGCAGACAAGATTTTATTTAGCTTTGACTTTCTCAGTTCCATTGATTTTCATATATAAAAATTTTAGAACTCTCTTTTACCCATGAAGTTAGAAATCATTTATTGACCGAACTTTATTGTGGTGATTTTATTACTTGAATTGCCCTTCGCCTTCGATGCTGACAAATTCAACTGAGCTCCGATCGGACAGGACCTAATTATCAACCTATCAATTATTTCGGGACATTTACTAAACCTATCCAGAATTGTTCTTCCTTTTTCTATATTTGACGTATCCTAAAGGTGTGGCTACGATGACGGTTAGGAAACGTTCTAGATAGAATAGGGAAGTGGAACGAAGAGCGGTGGACGCAAAAGTGGGAGTATCTGGATTAATAGGAAAGAGCGTTGCAAGAACGTACTTCAAAAGGCGAAAAAGTTGGATTTAAGACGGACGAATCGCGATTATATGTTGTGTGGGGACTCCAGGACGGATGGGTAGTAGTTGAAAAAGCCGAGTAGGCATGTTAAGTCATGAGTGTGGATGGATAAAGCTTTTTGATCTGTGTGGCATACTTGCTCTGCATATATCGGCACATGAAAGTCAGACAAATTATATTACGCCAATGCTCAAGAGTATCGGGAATGTCTGTTTGAAAGTGAGAATGTCAGCTTATGAATGCACATAGCCGAGGACCTCCAGGCGAGATCTGGAAATTTTAGCCCATGTATGCAAATTATATTCTCGTCTTGACCAGATGTACGCGCTGTAAGTCGAGAGAATCTCACCTGCAGCGAAGTATTTTTTTGTGTTCCATAAAAAAAATTTCAACCATTGGAAGCAATTCTTAACGATTTGAATATAGGTTGGGTCCAATTAAAATTATTAAGTTTTTCCATGCTCTAAATGTTAAGGGTGGCTCTTTCTTCTAAATTGACGTCACCAAAAGACAGCATTGATACAGTTTACCACATTTTCGCCCTTTCATCCACATATTTTTGTGAGATGCCGTTCAGGGTTCAGTTTATAGTGCTGTATAGTTTCTTTTGGTAAAATAGAGCGAGTAACAGAAGAAGATATAGTTGGCGAATGAAACTCTTTCTGTTAAGCACAGGAGTACGTTAATGAATACTAAGAAGGCAACAGGAAAAGGAACTGAGTCTTGCGATACGATCACAAAGTCATTATAAAACGATTGTTGAAGAAACTCAATATGATTCGTAGTCGTCTCTCTTGGCTAGCGGTTGGACATTTGCGATTTCCTAGCGACTTGGGAAAATCTCGGCATGATAGAATATGCTTCATAGGCGCGCAGTCTCGCGGGCGTGGCAGCACATTTTTTAAGGTATAAGGCATTTAAGAACGTAGCGTTTTTTCTTGAATTATCAAAACGTGAATCTATCGAAGATACATCTCGCCTGAGAATGAAATCGTGGAATTGGTGTTGCGTTGTAGTTTGTTAAAATTTTCGCCTTATTTGCGGAGTTGATAAAAAATTTTGTTAATCATCTTTTCCTTTATCTTAGTTTCTGTATCGACGTAGGCCCATAATAATACCAACTGCAGAATTCGGGGCGCTGTTCTCATTCACTTTCTTTCTTTTAGCAACATTTTTCCCTTTCTTGTCTTGCTTTACTACTTTCATTCTTTTCTCAGTTAGAGTTCGATTTTTAAATTCCTAGCATGCTTTCAGGCGATCGTTTCAATTGGTGTTATCACAAGCGTCCCGATAAGAATACTAACATGCGTTTTTCGCAATTTGTCGCCAACTCTTTCAAAGTTTTAGACGTGAGTATATTTTGGATTTTTAATATTCTTCTATTCTTGTGAAAGATTCTGTCAATGTGAATAAGCGCATGATCGCTCAGCTGGGAAGACCGTAATTCGGTCTCTTCGTCTGCTACCTCAGTTATATCGGAGAAAGTTCCTACTTGACTGACGTACCGGTCGGCGTACCGCAATCGCTACTAGCTATAGTTGTCATTCCTGAATCAGTAGCTTTCTGTAGAAAATTGAGTGATAGCAGAAGTTAATCACTCACCATCGCTAGATCCTGACAATGAAAATATTTCCAAAACAAGTAATAAAAAATTCGAGCTTTAAACACTTTCACTACTGTAGCTAATCAATGGGTAAACATCGCTGGTGCCTTCTCAAACATTTCCAAAGAGTCTTAACATTGTCAGTTATTTTCTAATCGGCATTGGATTGTTAATACCGACTTATTACCAGCCGATCTTGCAGGAACGATTGATCTGACTAATGCTTGGCCCGTAATTGTGTCTCGTTCTCGGAAAACAATTTTCATTTCAAGCCTATTCCTTGGTATGGCTCTGCAACAGCTTATTAATCTTATGCTTTCCTAAAATCCTGATGCAGCTTCAAACGATAATTCCAATATATACGAATTCCGACATATACGAATAAATAAATTATATGCATTTGTATAAATATGGTTTCCTAGACTTAGCTCGGTTGATAGTCCCTTAAGAACGTTAAGAAATAATTGTAAAATTGTTTGTCTTTTAATTTTCGTTGTTTGCTGCGTGTCATTCTTCCTTCCTAACTGTCATAGTCTTGCTTAATTTAACTAAACCCATCTTATAGCTAGATTCTGTATGCAGATAAAGGAGTATATAGAATATGTATTTATAAATATTCGGTCCCGGAATGTCGTGGAGGGCAAGATGGGCAAGAAGATTTCTGACGGACCTTGTCCACAACCAGAAGGTAGACTTTTTCATGCATTCTTTCTTTTAAACGGAGGCAGCAATTGCTTATTATGTGGCAAACAAAGAATGAAAGGAAGTAAATAAAGCGATTATTTCAGACAAAGCCTTAGCTTTATCAATCGGGCTTGGATAGTATTTGGGGAGAATTTAAATTGGGGTAGAATCTAAATTGATGCGATAGATTAGTTTCCAATCCTTTCTTCTTTACGATTCGTCAAAGTTCTTGCTGCTTCTTGTTCTGACAAAAACGTTGGCACGTACAGATTTATAAGGAGAACAAAGAATAATCGTATTATGTAACTATGACATTTTTTCTTTCTATTATGATTTCGATTATGATTATGTTCGTATGACTATATACATCGATAAACCCGAATTGGATATTTTATGTACAACATTATTACTATTATTAGATTTGAAATATGATGCAAATTATTCGCAATGGCTACGATAGATGAAATTGTTATCAAAATGTAAAATGTCTTATTATACCGTACGTACTGAGTTAAACTTACCTGTTTTCATAGAAATTTAATCAAAATATTATTCCTTATTATTATGTATTATATGTAGCGGAAAATGTGCTGTTTGTCGAAAACTGAAATTCTAGTGAAACTTATTTAAAATTTTTAGCAAATGTACGCACATATGCTTACATTGTGCGTTAAAACTTTAGCACAACTAGTGTTGTTGTTGTTGATGTTTTTGTTTGTTTGCGTAACGAAATATCCGAAATGTTGTTTGTTAGTTTTTGTTTTCCAAAGCAATCCATCAAGGTTGCACCTACTTGGATAACATAATGCAAAGCAACCTAACGAAATATAATAGCACTGTGACATATATCAGATGTTGTCTCAACAAAAACATTAACAAAATCCATACATACGGACTTACACTCAAACTTAAAGCGACGCCGGTCTCAAATTCTAATTAATTCAACATAATGAAACTTTTTGCTTTGTTTTTTCTTCCTTTTAAATACTTCTTTACTATTCTATATAAATGTTTACATATATATATATAGATGTGTGTGTATGTGGGTGTGTGGGTGTTGTAACATAAATCACATATTTAATAAAATAAATCTACCTAAAAACTGCCTAATTCTGTTGAAAACGAAATTTTCCTAAATGTTGAGAAAGTAATAAAAGCAAATAAAGAGTTACGATGTCTTATCTGCCGGCATCGTAACATAATATAAAATGACATAACGTAACAAAGATGTAAAGATGGAGATTAGCTGCGATACACTGCAAGATTCAATGGGTGAAAATATAGACGAAAATATCGTCAATGGTTTTGGCAGTTTTTAAGTAAAAACTTTGCTCAACACAAGGAAGCTGAATGGTTCAAGGTCCAAGAAAAACCCTGTTGTTCGAGAAAAGTAACAACGTTGCTGTAAGGAAGTTCCTTCAAAATGGCAAATACTTTTCTGCAAAGACTTATCATAATTTTGTAAATAAAGTGCTACGCTATTCGCATGCATTTAAATTGATTGGCATTAGAGACAGAACGTAGACAAGGGGGAAATCTCATGTACGACGGGTAAAAACATCGTACACTCTACACCACAACGATTAGTACAATTATTCATACAACGACTTTTCAAACTAACGCGTCATATGGGAAGTGATTGAAAATCACTCATGGAAAGTCCTATTCGTTCAACTCTGTGACGATCAGAGAGAAGTGAGGAAAGGGATAGGGAGTTAGTGCCCCCTTTACCAACTGAGCGCTCATTCTAGCCACAGCTAATTTAATCTCCACAGCATTTAAGATGTGACCCTGCGAACGGACGTCCACTTGGTATTCGCGATTTTTACCCATTCCGCTATTAATGCAGATGATGTAACAAATTTGGTCAATATATCTCAAAAATTGCGATATATAGATTGAACACAAGAATAGATGGATAGACATCAGATGGACAGATGGACACACAAGCCTATAAGGATCTAGTTTAAACCCTTCTGGCATTGTATACACCCGTAAAAACTTAATATAGCCTGTTATACAAATGACGGACGGCATAGTGATATTTTTAGGAAAATAAAAACTCCAGATTTGAAAGAAACATAAAGCTTTTCAAAGCAAAGTGGTTTTCTTCATACTGTTTAAGTTAAAGCAGATATTTTTGACTTTTTCAATAAACTTACATGAAGAATATGAAACGATATAGATTTGTAATAGCGATCGTAATATGCTAAGCAAGGATCAAGCGTAGAATCTGCTTTAATTTGCAGAAATAGCTCAAGTGGCCCACAGATAGTCTAAGACTGACTTAGATGATATTGGGATACCTACAACTGGTAGAGAAGGTTGTATTTTATGGTTATTTGTTCTCAACCTCCTTTTCCAAGTGTATTGTAATCTCTGGGGAGGAGCGCGTTTTCGTTCAGATCTCCGTCTTCGTCAGAGTAGAATTAGGTCAAGCTATCGTGAGGTCTGATGGTCGATTGAGAGGTTTGTGGCTGACTTGGTGATGGCAGGTTGTTAGCTACGATATTTGGTGTTGTAATGATTACAGCTCGAGTTGAATGAATCTTAGGGGAGTTTTTATGAAATTGTTTACTTTTCTGGTCTTCGACCATCTAAGGTCTGTCATGAGCTTGGTTCCTAATAGTGGCTGGTTTCCAAGGTTTGTGAGAGTTAATCCTTGCAAGGACTGTCTGACCAATGTGGAAAGGAGGTGGTATAATTGCACCTTTGTTTGCCTATGCAGTTTGCTTCTTTCTTTCTGATAGTCGTTTTAGCGGAACGTCTTCATTTAGGGGGGAATAAGTAATGGCCTAAGTGCACATCGCTGCCGCCGCGAAAAGACTTTCTGTTTATTTTTCGCTATTTTGACGGGTCTTTTTGCAAAACAGTGTGAAAGAGGATGACATGGAGAACTCATTGTATGGTTAAATGTCTATTTCGTTACAAAATCTTTAAATTCTGCACTAGAAAATTGAGGGCCATTAGCAATTCCCAAATAAAGTAGTGGTCCGAAAGTATTGTACTGTTCCTTAAAGCGGTCAGCTACTTTTAATGGCTTCCTTTTATCAATGCTGCCAACAAAAATTTCATGATCACTACCATTAACTACACGGCTATCAACAGCGTCAATTACTTTGCTCTTTCCGCGTTTGCTATTTTTGCCGAGTTTTGTATTTTTTGTACACATAACCTTGAAATTATGTATATTTTTCCACTTATTTCCACTTATGACCAAATGCAGCGCAATCGTGGGTTTGTTCCCGTTTTTTCGTGTTCATTTTGGATTTCGGGTGTGTGCTTTTGTCCTTGGTCAATGGTTTGCCATATCTGAAGCGCCTTCTTCAGCGTTATATCTTTCGAACAGAACTTCGTACGAACTGCATGACTTTTAATTCTTAAGATGAGTTGTTCATGTAAAATGTTATCGGTTAGGCAACGAAACTCGTAAATTTTGGTTTGTAGGCGCAAAGGCACACCAGTTCATCGATCGTCTCACTCCCGCTATGTGCGATTTTGTAGAATTTATAGCGCTAGAATGTGACGCTAACCTTTGGTGTGAAGTAAGTCTCGAATTTGCTCTTGATATCCTGAAGCGTTTGTGCAGGGCTACGTACTAGAGAATTAAAATATCAATTGCTGCACTAACTGACATGAACTGACATAAAAGTCACTATTTGAATTTTTTCCCGCTTGGAGATTAGTTGTGTGGCTACGTCGAAATATTCGTATTATTGTTTCCACAATTTCCATTCTTTTGTCCTATCATCATCATGTCATGTTCTATGTGACATGTATTGTTAGGCGCAAAAAATTGGCTATTGCCACCGGCTGGATATTATCTTGTGTCATTGTAACACTGCTCAATTCGCGAAACGAACACTGTTAAATCAGATTTTTATTGTTTTAATTGAATTCGGATCCGGCACTTTAAATTACAGAAAAAGCTCAAGTGTATCGTTTCACGAACTAAGCTCGATGATATCGATAAATACAAGAAAAATTGTACATACAACTGATAGACAGGATAATAGGATTGTATTTTGGGGTTACCCCTTCTCAGAATTCTAAACGTTTACCATAACTACAGCGCCTCATTATAATCATTTAGGCAATATATTTAAAGGAATGCACCATATTCTGCCACAACATATCATAATTTAACTATAACCTCACATGTGCTCACCAACAAGCAGCCTTATATACGACAAATTATATTTGCAACATTTAAATTAAGATAAATCAACGCAAAATTTATGGCGTTCATGTGTAAGTAAGTATATGAGTAAAACTGAAATCGAGTTGAATTTGTTTATGTTTTTTCTGTTTTTTCTGTTTTTTTTTTTATTTGCTATTTCCTATAAGGGTATGTTTACATATGCATCTGCGTTCGAGTGGCAGTTTTTATATTCGTACATGACTTGGCTATTGCACTTAATATTTGTTTATACCATTTTTACCAGGCATGTTGTTGTTGTTGTTTTTTTTTTTTTTTTTTTTTTTTTTTTTTTTTTTTTTGTAGTTATTGCTTAACAGCAACCGAAACAATTTAGTAAATTGCAATTAAGTGACATTTTTGCTTGACTGTGCCAGCGTCAGGGTAATATATTTAAAATTGCGGTTTAGCGAGATATTTTAAAATTTAATTAGTTTAAAAATTGTTTTATTCGCGAATGAAGCTGTTTGTCCTGCACAATTTTCATTAAAAAGTTAAAATTATTAAATTGCGAAAAGGCAAAAAAGATCAATAATCTAAGTGGACCTAAGCTGTAGAGAACTTTTAGTGAACTGTGTCGGGAATCAGAGGTAAATACCAGAGAGGTAAGAACCAGAGATAAATTAGAGTGAAATGTGATTGTATTCTATCGATAAGTATGCCTTCATGTGTGATATTGTAGGGACCTAATTGCGGTATGTTCCCTACTGAGTAGATTACAGATCAATAACAATATATCATCAAGGATGAGTATCCATGGCATTGTTGTCACCATCAATTTTTTTAGGAAACATACATTTAATGAGTTGACCGACTGAGGCCTCACTACAACTCCGACCAAAGTAAACTACTCTACCACATTGAGATTTGAAGTCGCGAACGTAGACTTGGTAGTCGTGATTCTTCTCTCTTCGGCCATTTATGCGGCAATGTGTTAGGGACGCTATTTTTCTAATTTTGAAATGAATGGAAAGATCTGAATATCGTCTGCTGATTAAACGGTGCTTCTTGATGGCAAAAAATACGATCACAACCAGCATTGACCGGTGGATATCGATGACAATAAGTGTCTCTGGTCTATCGAATTCGGCAGTTGCTTCACAAAACATAAGAAAAGTGCACAAAATCGTTGCGGAAGACCGAAAAGCTAAGTTGCTTGAGATAGCTGACATCCTATGGATATGAAAAACCTACCTATCTACTGTCTATTTTGCATGAACATTTGTCCAAGAGAAAGGTCTGGTCGAAATGTGTGTCGCGTTTACTCACTTTTGGTAGTAACGTATTTATGACTCAGAGCGCTGTTTGGCGCTGTTTAGACGAAATAAAAATGATTGTTTCATGCGATATACGACATTGGATGACACATGGTCTTCTCACGAGATTGCAGGATCAAATTGGCAATTAGCTGGCTAAACAGTCGCAGGTGGAGTCTCTCCAAAGCGACTAAAGCGACTAAGCAGTGCCGCTAACACAACAATAATTTGTAAAGTAATGGCCGATATGTGGAAAAATGTCAAGACAGGTGTCTCTTGAAGGTTGGTAGTATGCAAACTTCATAGGAATCTTTCAACAGTGTTGCCGGCGACTTCTTAAGTGACTTAATATTTTTATTTATTTTCAAAATATACAATTGCAAATTTCTTCTAAGCTGTTATTTTCTTTTGATCGTAGTCCGAAGCACAAATTTGACTATATATAAAGAGATGAAAGAAACTGCTGTTATCTGTACTTTAAATACGATATTTCAGAGTAGAAGTAATAAATGTCATCACAAAAATGTGAAATTTATTTCTTCTCTTAAAGGAATACATTTTTTACTATTGCATGCAGTCATAAAAGATTCTTTAATAAAATTGGAGTAAAACAAATGGAAGATAATATGATTTGTAATAAAGGAATGATCGAAATGACAGGAAATTTTCACAAATGTCGTTTGTAACTTGACAGGTTTTAAAAATAATTTGGATTTTTTTTTTTTGTTAAAGAAAAAATCTATATTTAAGCCTATCATTGGATGTGTTACGTTCTTAGGCGATCGTATATCGCTTTTGAAAATATCAAAAAGAACAAGAACAAAGTAACAAATCTTTAGAATTAAGGATTTATTTAATTATTTAAAATGTCAGGTAAGTGAAAATTCGAACGATTTAAAAATTAAAAGTTAACACAAAATGCTACAAAGAAAATTAAAACATATAAAAGTATTAATAAATAAAAAACATTTTACTGCAAAATATTAATACAAGTTTTAGAGAAATTTAATCTCTTGTGCATAATTTTCGCGAATTGCAATAAAAACATTTATGAAATTGTTTTAAGAATCTCTCTACATAACAACTTCTTCTGCTCCTGTCTTCATTGTCCTTTGTTTCCAAGTTTCCTGCCATAAATATAACGAAAAAATTTGTTATTCATTTTTTCCTTTACCCATCTTGTGGGACTTTCTTTGGCTTGCAAAAAAATTATGATTATTGTTTTTACTTCTCCTTAGAGCCTTTAATTCATGGTCAGCTATTAAAAGGACAAACTTTTTCAATGAAAATGAAAAATAACAAAAAAAAAAAAAAAAAAAAAACGCGTGCTTCATTTTCATAATAATAAAGAATAAAAATTGCTAATATTTATACTAGTGTAGGGGGAGCAAAGGTTGCTGTTTCAACATCCGGAAATATACTATACATATATACATATATGCACGTGACCCCGGTTGTTCTTAAAAGGCCAAAAAGGACGTCCGTTTTAATTTTTGCGTTTTGTAAGCTTAATGCATCAAGAAAATAATGAAAAGGAAAGTAGATATTGCTGAGCAAAAAGATTACAAGAGAGTATCATAAAAAACAATTTGAAGGATGTAAAGCAAGAATGGAAATAAGAATGTCGTCATAGGCGTAAATAATGCAGGCTAATGGTTTTATAGTGACACACACACACACACACACACACATACACACGCACACACACAGGGTGCAGAGGAAGGCTGATCACTGGAGGCGTACCTCAGGGATCAATACTAGGCCCTACATTGTGGAACGTAATGTATGACGATATCCTGAGACTACCTCTCCCCGAGGAGGCATCCATCGTGGGTTTTGCTGACGGCATAGCGACAATCATCGTGGCAAAAACTTTGGAGGCAGTTACCACTACAGCGAATAAAACCACCGACATGATCAAGAGGTGGCTGCGGAAGAGAAAACAGAAGCGGTATTAATCTCTTCTAGGAAGAAGTTGGAGAAAGTGACTATCCAAGTGGGAGACACGAGGATACAGTCACAAGAAGCCATAAAATACCCAGGAGTGATGATCGACGGCAGACTTTCGTTTAAACGGCATCTGAAATACACGGGCGAAAAGGCAGCGAAGGTAGCAAAGTCGCTGGCGCGCTTACTGCCAAACTTGCGTGGCCCTAGACAAGACCGCAGAAAGCTGCTGGCAGAAGTGGTAACTGCGACAATTATGTACGGCTCTTCTGTGTGGAAAAAGGCCCTCTCTATACCATCATACACGAGAGACATCCATTCGGCATATAGGCTATGCGCTCTAAGGGTGTGCGCCGCATATCGGACGGCGTCGGAAGAGGCGGCTTTGGTTATCGCTGGCATGATACCAATCGATTTGCGAGCTAAAGAAAGTATGTATAGGGCAGAATTTCATAGATTGTGGGCTGAAGCGGCTAAGCAGCGTGCAAAACAGCGACTACTGGAAGAATGGCAGGAGCGCTGGAGCAAAGCTAGTAAGGGTAGATGGACGCATCGGCTTATACCCGATTTACGGCCCTGGGTGAATAGGCAACATGGTGAGGTTGACTTTTATTTGACACGACTTGCTTTAGGTCATATCTGAATAGGTTTAAAATAGAGCAGGACCCATTCTGTACTTTTTGTGAGTGCATCGAAGACGCTGAACATGTTTTCTTTGTCTGCTCGAAACACCATAACGAGCGACAGAGACTACAGACGGAAATTGGAGGGTTACCTCTCCCCGACAATCTTGTGACAAATATGTTGCACGACCTGAAAATATGGAAAGCGGTAAAAGTATTCGCCGCAAACATAATGAGAAAACAAAGATACGAAGAGCGTCAGCGTAGGTTCTTAAGCAGTGCCTAGGCGGCTACCCTCCGTGTGAAGGTATACCTAAACGGTCGTGCCACAGGGTAGGGAATAGGAGGGGTGGTTTTTAGCGGGTTTAAGTCTCGCACTGCCCTCATGGGCGCCAGATGATGGTTTTCCACCTCACACACACACACACACACACACACACACAAACACAGACACACACACACACCAAATTATGTTTCAAGATTATTTTGGCACAGTAAACAATTTTATTAAAATGTCCCTACAGTTCAAGTAGCTTTGCCTGTGATGCGATAAGCTAACGATTGAATTTCGTTTTAAAGAATTTGAAGGAGAAGAATAGGCATGAAAATTCGATTTTGGAGTGCAAGGACTTCAGTGGAGAGGACTTCACGGATATAAGCGGAGTTCATATTGATTCCAAATCACAATCAAGAAGTAAATATTTTTTGAGTCAAACTTTTGTTTATAGGCGAGTCAGCTTCACACATGCTGAGATTAACGAAGAGTTGACTTTCCTCCGAAGATAGGTGACCAGAGTCACCTTAAACATTTCATATTATTCACTTAATGATTACACTAAACGAAAATGCAGTACTGAAGTTATATCGATCGAAGCTGTGTCGTTTATGCGCAATTCTCTGGAATTAAGTAACTTTCCGGTCAAATATGTATATGTGTTCAACTGAATCAATATTGCGTGGGTCGCAAGTTGAAGATTTTTGTGCATACATAGTATTACCATAATAGCTGAATACCGAAGAACAACCAATGAAGAGAACTTTCCATTCTCATACTCTATACGTGTATTTATGTTATAGACTTATGCTTCGTTTATGAGAATGGAAAGATCTGGCATATTCTAGTATACTAAGGAACTTGGAACACAATGCTATGCAAAGTTTAGCTTTGTGTTCGACAAAAGAAAATTTGTTTTTAGTCATTAAAATTATAAAATTTTTTATTAAAAACTAAAAAAGAAGAATAATAACGTACGACGTTGTGATCGATTGCTCGCTTCTCTGTGTTTACCCATAACAATGACATGAGGAACTTTGTAAGCATAAAGCGCTTTTTCGAATCAAATTGTTTTATCATCAATATAGTTTTTCATCGAATTGAATTGATGCCGAGGCGAGAGTCGTCACTTACACGTTAGAAAGTGAAAGTAAAACGAAATTACAAAGGAAAGAAGGAAAGAAGGAAAGAAGGAAAGAAGGAAAGAAATGATGGATGTGTGTATAAGAAAAGGTTATTTCACAAATAAGGAGGCATTTCCATTTAACCCATTAGCGCGTCTACCCCGCTTCGAAATGGAATAATTCTTTATTGCCGAATCCATGTTAAATTATCTCCATTCGCGGTGATGTTTTCGAGTAGCAAACTTCGAATCATCTCATTTCGTCGACATCATACCTGCACATATCTGTTTTTGTTTGGAACACGAGGAGCATTGGTTAGTAAATTTGGCACCACTAATGATTCCATCGCAATTGTGGTTGCTTCCATTTACTTGATTTTCGAATTTGATCTGGAGACTTTAATACGAACAAATTTACGCGACACAACTTACTGCTTGCTCTAAGCTACACCTGGGGGTCGGAGCAAGGAGCTTAAGAAAAGTGGAAAAATTTTCATTGCGTTGCTAATAGGAGCTGCCTGGACTAATGTCAGCTTTTGAACATAGTCTGATCAGGATGATAGGAAGGAATTCGGAAAAAGTCGAAATTTTAATTCCACCTGAGAGATAGGACGATAAATAGGCAGGCACGTCCAAGTCGATTCCTACCGCAATTCATTTCAGTTATTTCAGTATAGTTAGATTTTATAGCGTATTATCCAATTAATGTTTGTATGTTACATACGATCCACTAATCTAAAGTACTTTCTGTAACGATGCGGATGAAAAGAACAATGAAAATACTTATGATTTCGGGTTTCCAAGGGAAATATTAATCGTTTCAAATAAATCGATTTTTTGAAAATTTTGAAATGATGAGACAATCTAAACGGACTGCTATCCGTTCTCTGCTATTAAATACATATATGTGTTTATATCTCTCTCTCTCTCTCTCTAATAAATGTAACATACTTCCCGGCTGTAATTGTATAATTACCAAATTTTGGGGCTATAGTCAATTAAATTTTACAAAAGGCTTTTTTTTATTGAATAAAATCAAACAATAAAGGCATTCATTCCATTATCGCTATTAGTCGCTCTTTTCACTGAGACGAGCTAACAAAGTTAATAAACCTCAAAGGAAACGTAGATGCCTTTCATGCTATAAAAGCGCGCACACATATCCATGTACAGCATCTGCGAGCGATGAGTATGTCATAAACAAAAGTAAGTAATTAACATTTATATAAACACATGCATGCGCACGTATTGACATTTTAAGGGAACGTGTAAGTGTCTGTGCAAAGAGAGTAAGAATTTATAAATGAAGCTCTGATAGACGCGTGGAATGAGTTTGGAAATGTTTTAATTACGACGTTATATTGTCAGATAGTTAAATTTGTTGCCGCAGGAGCAAACACCATAGGACAATAAAAAGACAACAGACTTATTAAATATTATTTTTTGCATCGTTTAGAAGGGCTTGGAAAGATTTTAAGTGGAAATATCGTCTCTAATGCTATATTAAAGAGTTTCTTTTTCTTTTTGTTTTTTTGGTTTTTCCTTTGTTTACAATTCTATGAAAATGAAATTTAATAAAAATTTATGCTTAAATCACCGCAGGCTATGAAGATCTAAAATTTCAACGTTCTACGGAAATTTATGAAGCGAAACAGTTATATTGCATATCTGTGTATGTATATGCGTGGAATGTAAGTACGCGCTTGTGCCCTTTTGATGCAACGAATGTCAAATAAAAGTCACTGTTTCACACACTCGAACTAACGAACAATCCTTCCCCTTTATAAAAGATGTATACATGTGTATGTATGCATATATAAATTTTACAAAAACTTCCATGAAAACACATTTGACTTTGTTTTATGATAATTTACATAAAAACTTTTTTCATTGAGAACATAAAAATGCAAGTGTCAAATAAAGGGCAATCAGTTTAAAGTACACGAACGCTTAAGCTATGGCTCTGCTATCACCTAATTTTCGAATAACAATTTCAATTTTTCTTAAATATTTTATGCAATAGGAAATAGTTACCGTAAGATTTTTTAAACGTTAACACATCCATTTATTCCATGTGACGGTACTTCAATTAGAATTACGTCAAAGCGATGTTATTTAGACCACAACAGTAAAAATGGGGAGAAAATGTAAAAAATAAATGAAACTAAGAGCTAGAGAAAGCATATACATATAAAATAATGAGCTTCTATGCGATATAATACCAGGAAATGCAAGCATATCCTTATCTATACGTGTGTGCACTTGATGTTATTATTTATTTTGTGTTGTACTTCCCTTTTTCTTTTTTCGTGTTGTTGTTTTTTCCCTTTTTTCTTCATGTTCATGCTAAGGAATCTGCTTTGATACATTTTAAATTTTCAGTACTAATTACAGGCAGACAATCATACAGTCATTCATTCATTCATTCATTCATTCATTCATTCATTCATTCATTCATTCATTACACAATTTATAAGATACCACTTCTTTCTGTCGATGAGGATCGGTACGTTATTATGAAGCAGCACAAGCACGAAGATAAATACCATAATTGCGTAAGTGCTACATGGTAAAGGCAAATAAATAAGAGCAGAAGAAAAATCATAGAACTAAAAAAAAAAAAGAAGAAAAATAATAAATAAATAAAAAAATACAAATAATTATAACTTACATATAATACATACCCAGCAAATACTTTCATCATACTCAAGTATTTGTTGATAAAAATTCATGGATGTATTCACAAGCAGATAGCGGCTTCGTCTTACCGCATTTTTATTGCTTGCGGCAAGCACAGGGGAGGAGTTTTTACTATGCAATATTTTTTATGAACATAAGCACGCGCGTGTTAAAACAAAATTTTTTTAATATTGTTCCCGATTGACTGCGACTTGACTGACTAACTTGACTGATTTGATCGACTTTATTAATCACTTTAATTGCCTTAGCAACTTTGAAATTTCGCAACTTTGCCAAGGGCCCATTACGATCTCCCCTATTTTATTAAGGAGCAAACCAATACAAGTCGATTTACCGACCCCTCCTAATATTTCTTCATGATGAAACTTTTGGGTCATTACTTGGACTACGTTTAATTATTCAAACTTGAACAGGTCGATTATTAACAATTTGGGACAATACGGTTGCATTTAAAAGTAAATCATATTTGTCGCGATGTCAACAACGATTTATTATTTATTACGAACTGTACATGAAAATGGAGCTTCATTTGAATTTTTTTTTTTATTTGTATTGGACAAGATATTTATTATGGTTCATACTTGTTTACACCCATCTGATTGATTAGTAGGAGTGATTATTTGATCTTTAACTATATCTGAAGCCTTCGTTGGACATGTTTTACCTTGTAGTCAATCGGCTTTCGAATCTAGTCTGATCGGGATGATAAGAAGAAGTTCGGAAAATGTCGAAATTTTAATCTTAACTGAGAGAGTAGGTCGGTAAATAGACAGACATTCGCGATTCATTTCAGTTATTCTGGTGTAGATACCTAAAGCACTCCCTGTGGTGCGGATGTGTGGAAGTGCCATGGAAACGCTTATGATTTCGAGTTTTTAAGTGAAACGTCTATAAAAAGTACGTAAAATAGTTAGTTAGTAACGTCATATAATGCTTTTAAGCATACTAGCGGATGTAACGGAAGAAGTAATTCATAACTAGTTTGACATTGCGGTTTCAAAATCCCTTGAGACCTTGCTAGTAATACTAATATCATTATATTCTAATAACGCATTTATTAGTCTAAGGTAGGGAAACCTATGAGTTTCAGTCTGTTTTCATACGGTGAAAGAGATAAAGCGGCATTCTATCCAAAACCAAGCAGAGCACATAATACAAAGTCACGTTAAACAAATTCAAGAAGGTCAACATTGGCATCTATAACATAATTGGAAGGCGGCCAATAGCCGCGTATCCATGCGTTGACATAACTAAAGATGTATACACTAGCGGGGATCGTAAAATTCT
This sequence comes from Glossina morsitans morsitans, assembly GCA_001077435.1. Lineage (NCBI taxonomy): Eukaryota > Metazoa > Arthropoda > Insecta > Diptera > Glossinidae > Glossina > Glossina morsitans. Next base: position 57,819 of record CCAG010021060.1, read on the forward strand.
GGAATTACAAGATTTCCTTACCTTTGTTCCGGTCCGTCTACCTTCTGTTTTGCATGCATTTCAATTACTTTCGTTTGGTTTTACTGCTGTTTCCCCATTTTAAGATATCAAAGACATTTAATTATGCAATTAGATGTGACGTTAAACCATCCATGTTGTCTAAACACCATGTCCTTAAGGAATGAATTTAAACTTTACGCCTCTTTCTACGTTATTTAGACAACACAATGTTGTAATGAAATCTAGTCGGAACAATATATCTCCCAAGTTATGGAAGAATACGTGGGACAAGCGGACTTACGAGAATTTAATGTTAATTTTCTGAAACGACGTATGACGCATCAATATTTTCCTCGAATAACAAAACTTTATAAACTATTATCTCTTTAAATTCCAAAAAGAAAAAAAAAATCACTATATCTTCAACATAGGTTTGTTAATGAAAAACGCACACCGAAACGAGTCGTTCGTTTTTTTTTTATTTGAAAATTTCTATATCAAAGACTCGTTACGTTCAAGTAAATTCTTCAAAATATTCATTTTCTAAGAAATTGACTGCAGTCGATGAGAACTGCATCACATACGAAAGTAATAGCTAAAAAAAATCCTGAGTCTAAGATCAAGATCTAAAGGTCAAGAAGTAACTTGCGTTAAAAATGACCGCAGTCGCCAATAGGCGCGATCGCAATTAACAATAACACTTTCCGCCTATTGGAGTAATTCACGACTATGTTGCGTATAGAGGCCAATGTACAGGACTACAGGACAGCCAAAAATATTATAAAACTATTAGTTTCTCTTGCGTCGCCTTACCTAGCTCGTTAGCAACAGATATAGAAGTGCATTTAAGATTTTACAGTTAGAACAACAAACGAAAAAGGAAAAGAACAAAACGATAACATATTCTATATATGTGTACATGTGATTTTTGTATTAGTACCGTTGAAAGGTTTTTTTAAAAGCTAGTGAAAAGTTTTAAGTATTTATTTGATAAGCAAAAGTCCTCCCACGTCAAAGAAAAAAAAAAAAGGAACGCTTTTGAATGTCATCCATTAAAGGACCTGACCCTGGCTTCTGTTTCCGGTAGCTCTCTTGTTTTGTAGGATAATGCTTGATTTTTATTGTTGTAAGTCAGTTCATTCGATTCTTATTTTCTACTTTTTTTTCTTTTTTTATTTTCATTTATTTATTTATTTATTTTTATTTTCATTTTTTCCTTTTTTTTTTTTGCATCAACTGTTCATTGTTTACGTTTGGCTTAAAGCCGCTTTCAATATCATCACTCATACGTGTGTGTACGTTGATGTAACAGTTTTATGGACAATGTCATGTGACACAAAAACTCATGTGTAGACATAAAGATTTTTGTGAATATTGCTGTTGTTGTTAATGTTCACCACCCACTGGGAGCTTATGACAGCTAAAAGAGACGTGTTGAATGCCTGCCATGCAGGCGAACATGCAATAGCAGCAATAGCAGCCGCAGCTATAGTAGCCATAGTAAAACTGACAGTAGCAACAAATATTTCAAATAACTGGCCATCGTTCTGGGTTCCAGTTGCACGGGTGGGAAAACGGCTTATAGAATGTTAGTATAGTTTATGAGTTATATAAATATAAGTTTGTGTTGCTATCTCTCTAGGTATTTGAATTCATCTGAACACAATGCACCATAATATTTTGCAGTTTTTAGCAACGGTCACATAGCAGTATTCTATACAAATGATGTACGAAAAATATAAAATGCATTGAATTTTGGTTGTTATGTTTCTCGCAGCGGAAGAAGGTAAGTGTAAACGGGTCAGTGTTTTTAGCCCCCAAAATAACAACAATTGCTTGTGAAAAAAAGTAAAAATGAAAAAAAAAAAAAAACAAAATTCTTGTCGTTGCTGCTCCTGCTGTTGTTGTTGTTGTTGTTTTTTAATGTTTCTATGCGAAATATGTCAGAAACCATTGTTGTGTGTGCCAGTGATGCTGGCGTTTTGAAAAATACTCTTCTGCTTTTGGTTGCTGTTGATGCTTGGGATGAAATATCACAAAAATAACTAAACTTACGTATACGGACACAAGTAAACATGCTTGCATGCCCAAGCGTGTATCTGTGCGTGTATGTGTGGAAATGTCAGTACGAAACATAAACATCAGTTAGACATGTATGCGTTAAGCATACAATATTAGTGGCGAAAGCTCTCGCACTGCTCAAACAACAAACGGAGTTACAATCAGTGTTGTGCATAGAAGGAAAGAAATTGGGGGAATGGGATGGTCTTCTCGAAAAAGCACATATCTACAAAATAGCAGTTAGAAAAACTTGCAAATAAACAACAGGGATCGAATATCATGAAGAGCTGCTTAGAATTTTTAAAAGGTTTTCTATAGTCCCCAAACGGGCTGGACGGAGTTGGTTACGCGCTCACTATATCCACCCCTACCGATGCGTCCTATGTTAAAATTCTATGCATAAAGTATAAGGAGAGGCATTTTTAAAGTGCCAGGATTTGTGTTATTTTTGACATAAAATTACAACTACTAACATGTTTGGGGTGTGTCAGCAACAACACAGCAACAGTTCAGTCGGGTGAAAGAAATATTTATATACAGATTGAACATAAACGAAATAAAAAGAATAATAATAGTAGCCAGTTAGATGATCTCACTGGTAGTGGTGGGGCAGTATTGTGTGTATTGGATTGTTATTTTTGTTGCTATTTAATCTTCATGGTAACTATGCATTTTGACATACATAACAACACAACATCAGCATTTGCTAAATTTAGTTTCTTTTCGCCTTTAGCTTTCCAACGACAACAACAGCAACAACAACAACAACAGAAAAACATTTATATTGTATTTCATAAAGTTCAATGCTTTTCAAAGCAGACTGACCTCATAAAAATACAATTTTTCTTTATTACATCTCCTTTCGTCCGTTGTTCAGTAAATGAGACTTTCTATACAGATTTTCGTTGTATGTTGAGTAACCATCAATCATATCAAAGTTATTGCTGTTGTTTGTTATGTTATTAGTTGCTAGTATGTTTGAAATTTGTGTGTGATTTCTGGTCTGTGCTCTTTTTACTTCAACTTTGAAATTTACTTCTCTTTTACTTTTTTTTGTTTTTCGTTCTTATTGTTTAAATGTATTTTTGTTGATTTCTGTATTAAGGATAAGTGTTGGTGTCTGGTTTTGATGGTTACTCAAAATAAAGCTGCTTTTTCTCATTTTTGCTTTTGTATTTTGCTCAGATGAAATCCGAAGTTTTTGGGTACTTTTCTGATAAACAACGAATTTAGTTGAAAAAAAGTTGAAAAGCACTTTCAACATTTTTAATATTTCATTACATCTCAAAAAATGTATATATATATATATAATATAAATGCGGTTAATACTCGAGGTAAATTTTTGTTATTTTTTTTTTTCTTCTAAATCTACAAATATTGCATGAAGGAAATATTTCTTGACATTTTTCCGAATAGATGAGATGGCGTGGACACATGTAACTTTGATAGTATTATGCCCATCCATCCAAACCATAGCGTAAGCGATAATCAAAGAACAACAAGACATTGTGCGAAAGTAAAGTTCAAAAATTTTGAAAAGTTACCCTACATTGTATTACATGCCGTCGACTAGCGCGATAACGTTTCATCGGCTAAATTCGTTGCGGTTATAATGAAAACATTTTATTAAAATTGGTTTGCCTGGCAAATTGGAATTAAAAATTAGAAAAGAAACATTCGATTTTTCGAACTTGAACCGGAGCGGATTTTGATTTGTTAAAACGAAAAAGAAAAGAAAAGAAAAGAAAAGGGAAGAGCATTTTTGTTTGGCTTTAAATGAAAAAACAGTTGGAGTGTGAAAATTCTTTAAATTATGAGTGTCATGAGCACCATTCATATCATATCGTCGCTACGAAGCCGAACATTATTCAGAAATTAGTTTTAAGCCTTCAGACAGGGTAGCAAGTGGAACTATATATATATATATATATATGAGTAGAAAACACAATGTAATGGAATTTCAATTCTTGAATCGCGGCTGAAAGAAGGGAAATTAAAATGTTGCTCTTGACAATGAAAAGTGTCTCCCAACCGGTATCTATCAAAGTTTTTCTTTATAGCATACAAATTGGACCATGTACTACCTTATAAGATGCCCGTGAGCGGTACTCAATAGATACTGCAATCTATTGATAGATGCGCGTAAGCTTGATACTTTCTCCTACTTACTACTTATATATCTAGCACATTTATCGTCAGAGTCAGATGAATTTGCAAACAACCTCATTCACGCAAAATATCAAATGAAAGATCGTTCGTGTGCAATATAAATCTAATATAATTCCGTCTTATTCTCATACAAGCATAGCAAGCAGGATGTGTGGCGATGTTTGTATTCTTACAAAGCGGATCATTGCTTGAAGGTTTACATTTTGGCGACAACTAGTGTGTCACGAATAAATGCGACCCATACAGTGCACCGATTATCAAGAGCGATCGCTCGAAAGGAAAAAACACAAGAGTGTGCATGTTACACAAAACACTGCCATATGTAATTTTCATAAAATTTTATTTGCGATCTGTATTAATAAACGAGGCTAAGGGCAATGATTTTAAGATGTGGAGAATAAAAACATTACTTAAGCACTTGAAAAAAGTGTAGTAATAAAAATCGAAACATTTTTATGAAATTTTTCTATTCATACAAGAGAGAGTATTAAAAGCGTCTTTGCCATACTTGTAAACTACTTTGTTACTTCTTTATCTTTTCATTGATAACCTCAAAAAAAAGGTTATTAATTTTCGCAATATAACAATATATTGAAGGAAGAATCTTTTCATTTGATTAAATTGCGTATGAAATGCGAGAAAGGTTCAGCGTTTAGCAAAATGAAAGACCAAATAATAAATTTACTCAATTCTTTGAGATATTCGAGAATGTGTTCACAATTTTGTGCTATGTCTAAGTGAGAGAATCATTTAAAGAAAAAATTTCTCACTAAAATCCATATCGTGTTCATCATATTCTCATCATATTCTCTATGGGATAAAATCGCTTTTGTAAACGATGCATCACAAAGCATATACTTACCCTGTTGGATGCAATATTCATTGCTAGCTTAATACAACACATCGGTCAATAATTCCTGCGACGAGTTTCTGCAATGCCTTTATTACTTGATCTTACTCTTCTCCCCCTAGGCAGACTTTTCAGTTAATAGTCGCTAATAGTTAGGTCTGGAGAATGCCACAGTTGGGGCGAAAATTCGTACTTCAAGTCATGCAATTTTAGCATTTTAGTCATTGGTTTGCAATTTGATACATACGTTCCATTGCGAGTGTAAAATATTTGGAAAATACCTTTGGCTGACTTTTCATTCCTTTAGAATGTCAAGTATGCCTTGCAAGTTACGAGATAAATTTCCAAGTTTTCTTGTAACGCGTCCAAGTGTAACAGTCTTTGTCTTTACACAGTCACTGCGTTCAGCGTTGGTGTCCATGTGCTCTCGTTTAAATACAACGCATAGAGGAATTGTTCTTTTCGACGGAGAGCGGTTTCCATGCTGAGTTTGTGTATGTTAACTCGTTTTTTACCGTTCGCTCACAAAATTCGGATTTTTCGATGCTTTTGCAAATAATAAAAGTAAGGCTTTTAACACCGCTACGATATAATATGAAATTGTGACAGACGTCATGTGATGTTTAGCATTTCTTAAAAATGAAATGGAATTTTTGTTCGAGACAATATCTATGTGTTAGTCTCGGGTATTACTAACCGATGAGTTATTGTTGCTCAGTCCTTTAAAGGAGGGCTTTGAATGTGTATAAAATTCTTAAATTTTCATTTTGCTAAACATTTCCTTAGCGTTTCATCCCTTGTCGATTAGGCAAATAAATTTCGAAAAGCTCTTCTCTCTACTCGCTCCATAGCGTGCTTTCTTGACAATAATGTATCTATATATGTATTTGTAGCTGGTAAACTACAGTTAAGATGTGTATCTGTGACAGCTATTATAAAACAACAATAATAATAATGATAATAAAAGAAAGAACAACAACAACAAAAATAGTATTAACAACAATAACAATAACAACGATGTCATTGACAATAATGATAATATGATAATGAAAATACTCGCCTGGCTGCTTGCATACAACACATGAAACAATATCGAAATACGCCAAATGTGGTCCTGATTACAAATACATTTATGCACGCTTATGTGTGTACATTTAGCGTATACAATAACGCAACAATAATGCAATTTTCGATCTTATCGCATTGTATCAGCTTAGAGTACATACACACACGCACATATATATATATATATATATATATGTTGTATATATAAAATGCTACACAATGCAACACAATTCAATTTCAATACCACTGAGTGTAGAATTATGGTTTTCTCTTACTCCCCATAAAACATACTCGACGTACCAGTATGCACTTTTGTAAAGAACGCAAACACACATACAATTTTCCTTTCTTTTTTTTATTTTTTTTATTTTTTTATTTTTTTTATATACGTATCATTTGATATGAACGCACTCATACCGACAAATGGCCCTGTATAGTTTTTCACTAACACGGGGGATCCATTAACTAAATGTGGACTATACAATACGTTCACATACAGGCCACAATACAATTGTCATAAATTATAGTAAATTCTATAAAAGAAAAAAAAAAAAGAAAAAAAAACAAGTAAATAAATAATAATAAATAAATAAAATAATAAACGTGACAACCTTATGAGTGGGAGAAATGCAATTAGAAAATTAAAATATTAATTGAAAATTGAAATCGCACTTCAGTTTTATGGCACGATATAGATATGGAAAGAAAAAACTGTTTAACGATAATATTCACTACAACAAATCGATAAGGAATGTGAATTAAACGCAAGTATATAGAAGATGTCGAGGATGGAGTGGACGATTTTTATATAATAGCTTGTCTGTTAATCCTTCTCCATACGATGTATAAGGCAGAAGAAAATAGAATGAACCTTTTTGTGAATGATATGATAAACGTAATTAGACGAATTGATTCATTCCGTGTAAGACTTGATCCTTTGAATCGGGAAACTTCGATATATAATTATTTCTTATATTCAATATATTACTACCGACTGCAATATGTTTAGCTATACAATTTTAACCCTGTTAAAGGCTTAAATTACGCAATTCGGGAAAAGATCATCGATCAAGAGCAAAACAAAGCTCAAAGTAAACAATTCTTTTTTTTTTATTTTTTTTATTTGCCAAACCTTAAACTATGACATCATAATAAAAAATATATTACTCAGAAGCAAGTAGCAAAGATAAAGCCATTATTATGCAATACCTTCACATTCGAAATCGTTAGACAGGCAAAGTATAATACCGCTTTGTAAACTGTTGCTTTGACAAATTCGCATTTTTGCAAATTATTGCTAGGAAGGCATTGTGTCGTAAGTTTTGTAATGTTTGAAAAACTAATTCAAGTTTTTTCCTAGGAGCGATATGTAATGTTAAAGCTTGCTATGTAAAGGAAGACTGTCGGGAAACGATTTGACATAGACATGCTCTGGATTGAGCTAAAACGATCTAGAAAATCAATTGAAAATTTTGGCGCAGAACCCAAGACAAAGAGACGACTTTAAAATTGTAATTGTACTTAAGATCCTCTATTCAGTGAGCTCAAAATCGTAAATAAAAACGCACTATATATATATAAATATGATAATTAAAGAGAATTAAATAAAACATTTCATAGTATTCTGTCATCAGGTTTTCATACCCTCCACCATTTGTGAAACAGGGCATGCTAAGTTAGTGCGGACGTATGTAACACGCCGAATGGCTTAAGTTAGAGCCACCTTTTACTATACCGATTGATTCAGAATTATGAACTGAATTGATCTAGGCTTGTCTGTCCGTCTGATGCAAGTCCAGGCGAATTTGTGTTCAGGTCGCAATTTTTTAGATATTTTCATGAAATTTGGTACAATGGCGTGTTTTCATGCAAGAACAAACACTATTGAAAATGGTTCCAATAGGTCCACTCTTTCGATCAATCCCGATATAACGCTCTATTCTGAAGAGTTGTAATTTTTTAAAGTTTCTGAGCAAAAGTGACTAAATAGTAGTGTTTCGGCATTCTGAACTGGTATGAAAACTTTGGACCGGCTGGGGCAATTTTTGAACCGCCTCCCAATTTTCAATGGTTCAGGATGAAATTTAACATGTTAAAATTAACTGCACCAAATTTGGATCATCTCGGCCTATCGTTTGAATTCTATCCTTATAAAGACTTTCACCAAAAATTGATTCTTTGTAGAGCAGAAAAGTCTAAGTTTTAACAAGTGGTGCTGGAAATTGACCCATAATAGTAAGTTCAAACAAAACGAACTCTACAAACTAAGTCTATTTTTGGATTTTGCCCTATGTAGGGATTAAAATTGCACTACATTAAGTTGCGGGTTGATCCCGCGTCTCTAGGAAGAAACAGAAAACAGGAAAATATGCCTCCATATAGAAAAATGAAAAATGTGTTCCATTAAAAATTAGAATTGTGTTAGACAAGGTGGTGTAGGGTATTTAGCGGCAGCCTTGCCCAACTATACTGTTGTTGTACTTGTTAATTGCGAAGTAATAAAAGAAGCCTGAAAAGAAGAGCCAATCATATATTTTATACATCAGTATAAAACAAACAAGTTAAAGGCATTTTTGTATTTGTACAGAATCTATTAAGGATGTGTCGAAAGAGGTTGTAGTTAGCGAAAGAAGAAAGGGCAGTTCTCCCTTTGAAATAGATATAAAGCAAGGAAATCTTCTTATACTTTCTTCCTCTTATTTTAAACGTTAAACTTATTATTGCTGAACATGCAACTGTCATCAAGGTAGACAGACAGACAACTCTCTTAGATACATTGTGAACTTAAAAATCTTCTTGATGTAAGAAAATCAAATATTTATATTTTTTTTTTATTTAATACCCTAACAATTCCAATCTATTGATGGCGGCACTCTTCAATAAAGTTCGAGTAGCAGATTTTGGTATAATATTTTTTCCTCTCCTATGCCGCATGATGCCGTTCATTTGTATTTCTTCGTTCATCTGTAATTCTTATGGTTACAGCCTTATAGATTAACGCTTGAACTTTTGTCGATAGCAGTAATGAATAAGTGCTTGAAACGAATTGTATTAAGTGGTAAAGAAGATGAAAAGGAAAAATGAACTTGATTTTTTTATTAAAGAATTTAAGCTGATTAAGGGGAATATTTTCAAATTTTCTTTTTTCCTTTCTTGCTCGACATCAGACATCAGAGCTTTAATCGTCACGGTTTTAATGAACGAATATTTGTATTTTGATCCTTCGTACAAAATTGATGACTTTACACAATTTTTTAACACAATTTAAAAATTGTTTTTTTTTTTTTTTTTTTTTTTTTTTTTTTTTTTTTTTTTTCGATGGAAATGAAAATCAATTTACAAACATTTATCGTCGCTTAACTTGTAAAAAACCATCGCTTCGAAAGAGGAATTGTTTGACTTACTTTCACTTTTTTTTTTGTTTCTTATATTTATTTTCTCTATAAAAATTCTAAAATGTACCTTTGTCTGAACCTCCTCCACTATATGCATTATTCAACTGCAACATACATCGAGGAGCTATAATACATAACATACCCGCTATATGTGATATCGTAAAGATCGCATATCGTATAAATTTCATATGATATTCTTTAAAAATTCGTCTAGACTAAGTTGGTGGATATTTACCCCGCCAACTCTGTCATAATTCAAATGTTAAATCTTGTTTTTATATATAAAAAAAACAAGACATCTCGCAGGTAATTGTACATTATTCAACCTCTACTTATATAATGCTACAGATTTATGGAAAACTTTCTGATTAGATGCGAGCGAACTGTTATCCTGATTTATCTGGTTTTCGGACTTGACAGGAAGATTTATTATGAAAAAAAGCTCAAGACGAGCTAAAAACCTATGGAATTGGTATCACAACTTAGACAAGATAGAATATTCAACATTTATTTTGTGATAAAGCATTCTTCACACTAAGTAGAAATTTATTTGGGACCAAGTAGGTAAGCAAAAATGCAAAGAAATCTGTTTTAATAGATTTTCCTATTCTTTGTATTCTTCATCAAATTTCCAGTGCATACTTCAATGCGATATAAACAATCATACAACTGATGATATGGCGGCTATAAAAATGTTGTCTAACTTTAACTTGAACTAAGTCCTATGAACTTATTGAGTGAAGTGTTACTTGTTAAACTTTTGTAACTTGTACCATTTATGGTCAGAGGGTCCGGTGTTATGAAGGATTCGACATAGACCCATCTTGTAGTATACGATGAGTTCACAACTCCTTTTTGAATCGATTCACTCTTGTCTGTCCATCTATCGGTTTCATTTTTTTGCGTCCAGGTCACAATCTTCGAGATAGCTTGAGGAAGTTTGGTATACCGACATATTTTGGCCCAAACACCAATACTGTCGAATTTGATTCGAATCGGACCACTTTTTTGACCACTTTCCATATAACACCTTATTTTGAAAAGTCCTTATATGAATAACTGTATTAGGCCAAGTTTTGTAGGGTGTTTAATGTTTATTTTTGCATATCAGCCATATGAAGAATGATCTATTAGCTTATTGAAGACAATATATATACATATACATGTATATAGCATTGAAACAATCGAATATCTAAATGAATGCGTACGAGTAATCATATTAAACAGTGCTAAGTTGCAAAGTGTGCTTCATCAAATTTGAAGGAAGCGAACAGAATTATAGTAGACATCTAATCAAATTGAAAAGCAATGAACTGTAAAGACACTCGTAGCAGAAGAAGCAACAATAACATTTATAATAATAACAACAGTAAATCGTAAAAGAGAACAACAATTTTTTCCCCTTTTTCCTATAAATAGCTTTTATTTAAAAAATTGTATTTTCTTTAATTTTGCACATGATTACACTTTTAAAAAGTTTTTGAATTAATTGATTATAAATTGTGAAAATAGATCGAAAATATGAAAACAAGATAGATATACTATTTTTTTTGTTTTTGTTTTTTTTGTTTTGATATCACGCTAAAGCTTATTAAGCGGTAACGCCATTGTACATATTTCCGAAAAAAATGTTTCCTTTTGTTTTTCATTGTATGTGTATTAGTAGATAGTTTGAACCTTCTAATAAATTTTCCCCTTGGAAATTTCGAGCTCTTTCCCAAGCGTTACGTTCATTTGCGAGATGAGTCGCTGCTGGGAAGTTACAGGTTAACAGTGTTGCCTGTTGAAGCCTAGCTACGCTTCTGATACTCTAATGGATATCCTTGGAAAGTGTTTTTGTGTATATATAGAAGCATTTCTAAATGAAAACCTGTACGTCAGCATGGCTTCTTCATGGATCACCTTTGACTAGATATGAGGCTAAGAGTTATTTCGAAAATTTCAATGCTTCTATCCAGAGGTTAATAGGTTGGCGCGATGGTATTATCTATTTTCCTTCTGAACGAGGCACTTTCGAGCAAAAAGTCGTCAAGGAAAGAAATTGAAAAAAAAAGCTTGAAAACATGAAAAGACATTTTTATGAGTTTGCAGACTAATGAATAGAAATAATAAAAAAAAAAGATGCAAAGTACTGAGTGTTCCTTAAGTTAACTCGGGTTGTGCAGATATAATTAAGCAGCAACACCGCGATAACAACTTAAGAGATATTTTACCATCTTTTTTTTGTTTGGATGGAAGGAAAGGCTGCACTATAATAATCTGTGGGGTGATCATTAGATGCCGATTTAGAAAGTATTAGAAAAACAAATCGCTTTCCTTTACAATTGAAAATCGGGCAGCAGTGCATAACTAAGAATGGCTTTGAATGCACAAAAAGTAAAAGTGTGCCAGAAGTAATTATTGTGTACCGTTTATCAGCTAAAGATAATTTTCAGTTGGTAGAGTATTCGCAAATTTATCTGCCGCTTGAAATTATTATTTTTATTTCTTTTAATTCTATTTTATGTATTAATCTTTTTAAAAATGCGAACAAGAAGTTGTTTTTTTTCTATCGCTTGTAATGTGAGTAATCTTTTTTGTCAGTGCACACATACGACACATACACACAGATTCTTGGATAAATAGATAGCACATATCATCAATCGGATATGCGATTATAACATAACCATTATGTTATGTATTATTAATGCAAGTCCTTTAAAACGATGATTGGCCTTTCATTTTTTCATATATTCCTCTATATAATCATTTCCAATTGAATTTTGCTTTTTGCAATTTTATCCGTTAAGAGAGATTACATTGAATGTGTACCTTTTCCTTTCTAATTCTTCAAATTGCCATTATACACAAATACACAAATGCACAAATACGGACAAATACGTATTTTTATAACTGGTAAGCTTTTATTACTAAAATCCTACTGATAGGATTTCCCTTAGGTAAGAGCTATTAAATTAATAGAATATTTTGTTTGTTGTTGAACGGGATATGTTCGCTATCGTAGGTAGGTATCGCAGGAATTGAAAGGAATTGCGAACAATCAATCGAATAATTTTATAGCTTTCGTCTAAACACAATTATACAATGTATGTACATATGTGCCTATTATACCAATTCGCAGAAGCTTTCAAGATTAATGAGGTTCTGGACTTTGGCAATTGTCTTTCACTGCGAAAGATTTATATATTTTTAATAAAAATCGCTAGTCGACGAGAGGGCATTTTTAATTTATATAACAATATCTGTGTAATATATATTGCCGGGAATGGTGCATAAAAATGTCACGTCTAACTAATAATTTCATATTCTATCATTTACATTAAATGTATACGAGAATACACTCAGTCACTTTATTTTGTTGATTGGTATTTGAACGGTAAAAAGCGGACGGTGAGACGTAAACATTTATTTTAAATTTACTTCTGAAATCCAAAATCTGATATGAAATCTTTTATAGGAATAGTCAGAATATATGCAATGTATACGTATAATGGACGCCATAACAGCCACGATTACACAAATCTAATTTTTCAATCAACATGATCAACATGAACATTATATATGAAAGTTATTATATATGCGATTGAATGAAAAGTAATTCGCCTCAAAATTGAAATGCTATAGCACTTACGTTCGCCACTGTGTGAAACGTTCCGCCTTGGTAAGAAAAAAGCCTTATGGCAACGCTTCTCCGTCGAAAGCAACTCTATACAACTCTCTATGCTTTGTATTTAAGCAAGATTTAAACGAGATCGTATGGACATCAATGCTGAACACAGTGAACGCGCAAAGACGGAGGTTGTTATACCAGAACGCATCGAAAAAAACAAAAAACCTGAAAATTATTCAAGGAACGCATGTTCCGCTATCGCACGTCGCATACCGATGCCTAAAATGCTAAAATTGCATGACCTGAAGCTCGAATTTCTGCCCCGGCTATCGTGTCCCCCCCCCCCCCCCCCGACTCTAGCTATTAGTGGTTCTTAACTCAAAAGGCTGCTGCGCGAGAGAAGAGTGAGATCAAGTGATGGAGTCTTTGTAGAAATGGATCCCAGGAATTGTTGGCCTATGCGCTGCATCAAGACAGCAATTAATATTGCATCCAATAGGGTAAGCAGATGCTTTGTGATGCATCGTTTACAAAAACGATTTTATCCCACAGAGAATATGATGAATGCAATATGGTTTTTAGTGAGAAATTTTTCGTTAAATGATTCTCTGACTTATACATAGCAGGAAATTGTGTATACATCTCCGATCATCCCAAGAAATTGAGTGAGTTCTTTATTTTATCTTTCACTTCCTTAAAAGATGATATTGTTCTCTGGTCTGGTCTGGTTCACGTTTTCTAGTCGATCCGGCATAGTCCAAAGCAAAGCTGAACAACTTGTACTGTGCCTAGCTTAAGTTCGTTCGATTTTTTTATATAGGAAAAGAGTCTAGAGACTTAAAATTGGTTCTAAGTTTTTCTGCTCTTTATCATGTTCATTTATTCTAGAGTTTTTTTTTTGGAAAACGCTTAGCACTTGCGTGCCGTTTTATACGATTGGTTTTTTTCCTTCTTCAGCACGGCTGGTAATGGGAAAAAACATGAAAAGCTTTTCATACCTACCACTCAAACTCTGCGATATGAAACTTGCATTTGTTATGTTATTTTGTTTATCTGAGAGGATAAATGCATATATACAGATAGCATGAGATACCATCATTACATTGGACTGAAAAAACTTTTTCCTACATAAAAAAAAAATAAAAAATTTTGAAAATTATTGAAAAACCAAAAAAAAAAAATTTTAAATAACAAAATTAAACATTATACGGATCCGATTCTGAAAGAACTCACATTGACTTGTATTGAGAGAGGACTAATCTCCAAAATGTTATTTTTATTCGTTGTTTGTACACCGGTTCCTGATAACATTGAGAGATTATCTTTTACGTACGACATCTGCATCCAATAATATTCGATATTTCAAACCACGCGACATGTGCATCTGAATTCTCGATATATAGAATTGTCTGACTTTTGAATCGAAGTGCATAAGAGTCAAAGCAAGGACAAGAACAAAAACTTTAGATAAATATTAATGCCTGGGCTCCCATTTTTAAAAAACAATCGGGATTATAGTAATCACATAGTCACCCGGACATGTTGACCTGAACTAAGCAAGAATACTTATTTCCTACGCACCCACTGTAATATATTTCTACGCTCATATTTAGATCGGACGGTAATCTCAACATTCAGGAATAAACGGTTTCAAGACATTTATGGACACTTTTGTTTTTATTAGAATAATATGTAAAGATTGTGTGCATAGACTCAATATAAATGGGTATAAAGTTGTTTGCAGTTACCGGAGCAATGTAATGTGATATATATATATATATGTATATACCATCTAGATTTTGGATGTGTTTATACGAATGAGAATAATATATAAAATCTAAGCGTGACATCAAATTCACAAAAACGTCAAACCAGAGACAAGAACAAATTACTTTTTATTTATAAGAAAAACGTAGGAACACATGCAGCATTCGTTTATATAAGACAAGGGATGTGCGGGCGAAAATCATATAATGAGTGAATGAATGTACATATAAGAAAAGAACGTATTAAAGGTAAAGAAACACCATCATCATGATGCGTTCTACGAGAATACACCGACACAGATAACTAATAAAAATGTAACACCGGCATCAAGTCTTGCGTGAATAAAGAAAATAACATATATATGTAGTCGGTAAGCCGCATATACATACATGAGGGAATGTGACATAAGGAAAAGGTCAGATAGAATGTTACATTATAATATCTACATATCTACATAGACACATATATATATATATATATATATATATATATATATATATA
>CCAG010021062.1:0-10050 GCA_001077435.1 Glossina morsitans morsitans
TGTGTGTGTGTGTGTGTGTGTGTGTGTGTGGTATTAGTTATAGTAAAAGTTTTAATGGGAATGTGTGGATATATGAACGTGCTAGTATGTTTTACTTAAATTTTTTTTGTTTTTGTTTTTTTTTTTTTTAATAGGCAGACATATTATCAGCCATTACATGAGTAAAGCTTTTTAAATAAAATGTAATCAAGCGTTTAAGTGTAATAACACAAAACAAAATTTTCCAATTTATTGAATGACTGTACATACATAGAACTCTGCATATGCACTTACACACACGTACTCTATTTATCTCTGACACATACACACACACACACTCTATATATATAAATTGATATAAATATCTATATATATATGATATATATATGTATAGAAACTGAAGAACACACATTACTAAAGATAACATGACAATGACAATGACGACAACAAAAACAATAGTAACAACAATGACAATGGCAGCAATGGAAACAAGGCTGCTAACACCAACAACCAAAGCCAGCTTATGTACATCAATCATTCAACCAATACATTAAACAACATTTAGCTCCTTTCACCTCCTGCTGTTATCACCGATACTGCCGTTCCATTCATTTGGCAACCGATGATGACGCTGATACGAATATGGAGAAATTTGGAAAATTTTACAAAAAGCTTTTAGTTTTTTTTTTTTTTCACTTCTATTGTTGTTCCTCTAAAATGTTTTCCGTTTGTGTTAGTTGTCTTTAATTTCTCGTGTCATTGTTTTTTGCTTTTTTTTTGTTTTTTTTTTTTTTTTTGTATTAAATTTTCTGGTTAATCACAGACGCGTTTATAAAGTGTATGCTTATATGTATATATATATAGGTATATGTGTATACTTGGGTCTGTGGCATTTGTAGGGTTTTTACAAGTTATGCGAGAACAGTTCATTGACCACTTAATTTAAACCAATAGGAATTTATACGCACACACATACTCTGCTCGCCAAAGAGAAAAAGACTTTTGAGAGCGAATGCTTCGTTTTTTTTTGTAATTTTTTGTCTTCTTTTTTTAATTGCCGGTCAATATATTATCGTCGTCGTCGTCGTCGTCGTCATCATAAAATGCAACATAATGAATGGTTATTCATGTTATACACACGGGCATAAGTAAAAATTTTATTTTCAATTAAATTTTAATCAATGCCAAGCTACAGTAACAACAAGAGTAATTTATATATGCTTTTATTTACGCCGTTCATAGAGAAGCACAGCATAGTACCCCGGCAATCTAGCATAGCGATAGTAGTAACAGGCAGCCATGGCTTTAGTTGTGGCATTCGTTGGCTATAATATATTTGTGCTGTTTTAAGGTAAAGCGTTCGCTATCTCAATAGAGATCAGCATGAATGAGTAGACAAGCATTCACAACACTGTATTCACGTTTCTCTCTATATATGTGTGTTGTGCTTTGGTGGCAGGTTCATTATATGTATATGCATGCATCTATGTATATATGTATCTATATATACATATATATATATATATATATATGTGTGTGTGTATATGTGTGCCACTAACCATAGCGAATCGAGCTGAGCTTATCCATTATGTATTTAATGTAAATACGTTAAATGTTGTCCAATCATTAACATAATTGAATTACAAACAAGCCTCAGTCACAGTCATAGACACAGTTACCGTTCCCGTTACAATCGCATATGCATGTATAAATAAGTATATAATATGTGTATGCATATTTCTACCACAAATGAAAGTTTCTTCGACTATTAATGCTGACGATGATAATAATAGTGATGGTAGTGCTGGCGGTGATGGTGGTGGTGATTGTGCTTGCGATGGTGATGATGGCAGTGCCGTAGAGAGCTATGTTATTCCTATATTTTCCACTATTGCAGTGAAGTGTGTGATTATACAGCACAAACCACACATATGTTTGGCCGACAATATTTAGCAAAATATTGTTGACGCTTTGGCATTGATGTTTGCTCGAATGAGTGTTATATATATATATTATATATATATATATATATATATATATATATATATATATGCACATATATGTGAACATATAAGAATTTTATATAAATGTATACATTTATATGTTGCCTAAATTTACCTTAAACTAATGCTTCTTTCCTCAACTTTCATTTGCATTTATATCAATGTTTTGCTTGACCACTCTTTCCGTCTTCATTCAATGAATGTTATACTTCAGAGCTAAAGAGATGGGCATTGAAGAGGCCTGTGAAATCGTTAATTTTAATAAACAAAAAGTTAGTTAAGTGATCTTTAGGTAAAATGTTAAATCTAACTCAATTAAATGATTTCCATTTGCATTTGCATTTAAAAGTTAGTTAAATGATAGTTCGAAAGCAAGATTTCTAGTTACCCAAGCAATCTTTTAAATTGTAAGTTGGTTAAGCGATTCTATACATCAGCGTTTTCGATTAAGATGAGAGATCTTATAGAATTAATAATAACCGAAAAGTTATTGAATGACGTGATTTTAAGTTAATTAATTGATACTGACTGGAAGAGATCTGAAATTAATTCATCTTATCTTATCTTTTGGTATGACGATGCAAAGTAGATCCGACAAAGATTCTTAGCTTACTGCTCTCTTGATATGGTTAAAATTGTAAGTTATTTAATTTATCCATAGTTAACTAGAAAATTGGTTTAAGTGTTCTTGTGCGTTTGAGATCGAAAGTCAGTTCGTTGGCAAAACCATTTTAAGGTCTTTGGATTGCAGACTGATATATAAATATGTATACAGTATAGTAAACAAGAGGCAGCATAATTCCAATCATTTTTACTCTCTTCACTTGAAGTTTCAACCCGCGATAAACCCGAGAGGCAAATACTAATGCATTAGCATTTCGTCTTCCGAACTTGGCAACCCTGTTTCACTTACATATGTAATCGAGAACTGTCATCCAGGGCATTATATGTTTAATGTAATGTTTGTCATTTTACAATGTGGACGTAACGTTATATCAAACTAAGAAGTGGAAGTGGAGTGAATCTCTGAAGTTAGAAAGTACTGCGCAATGTGTAACTTGGTAAGTGAGCTCAGGATTATCAGATTCGAATCAGATAGAATTCGTCCATCTGTGTATTTGAAAAAATTTGACTTTCGTAGAGTACAAGATTTGTCAAATTGTACTTTGAAATATTATTGATTTTTTTATTAACATACTTTCTTGTATTCTTCAATATGTTTACAATTTTCACTTAGATATCTTCTAATAAATTATTCACTAAGCAATTGAGAATGATATGTGAAAACATTTGCCACGACAGACAATTAAATTTATTTACGGCCAATATGAAGAAAAGAATTCGTTCTTAAAAATTAATAATAAATACTTAAATTACACCTAACGACTATAACAATTTTGAAATTGTTTGTGTATTTCTTCAAATTAATCAAGTTATTCGTATTTGAACAATAGCAATAATCACAAAATATTAAATGTGAGAAGGACTTCTACAAAAATAATTTAAATAATGTAAAAAAATCCGTAGACAATAACGACAATTGTATGAATGTTTATATTGGGGACATAAGGACGTTTAGAACAAAAATGCAAATTCGAATGTGTCGCGATTTTTACAAAGCACTGATAACCGCATTTTGTATAGTGATTAATAGAAGAGTGCAATATGAAAATATAAAATGAATTAAATTAAATTTTAATCGAAGCAAAATTCATATTTTGTTCGAATGGATTCTTGTTAATAAAAATGTAAAAATGTAGGAAACGTAAGTTGAAATATTTTGCAGAAAAATATCTCACAAGCTGGAAGCGGATGTGTTTAGCTAATAAAAGCACGTTGGAGCGACAGCGGAAAGGCTCTATGAACTAATCGTACATTAATTTGAACTATTGGCCGATGTTTTGTTCCAGTACAACAATGGGACAGCTGCTCTATAGGCAAATGCTCGGCAAAGACCTTATTAATAAATAAATATTTTATATTTGTCGGATTTTCATATTATTTTGTCCATCTTCTGTAAATATAACGCAAGTAAAACCTATTGCTCGCACTTGAACATACGGCAGTAAATGAGTTATTGCATAACTAAAATATAACATATGCAACGGTTTTTTTTTGTTGTGATAACAATTTATCTGAACTGACCCTGTTGCATTGCGCTGTAGTGTGGCCCACATTGGGCGCTACATGTGTGTTACAACTAAGTGTGCGAAATTTGTCTGAATAGTCGATCCTTTTGCAATACAATGCAGAAAGATCAGAGCTCCTTCGCGCTTTGTTAACGGATGGATGCACGCGTCGTTGATAAGCTGGCTACCTCGGAAGTAGTGGGGCCGGGGATTGCAATTTTGTATCCAACAAAGGCTCCACAGACGGCTTGACTAAAGAAATCCGTTACGAGGACACACGGACAGATGAAACTTACTCACCAGACGGGCTGGTGTATTGCCTTGGGTCACTATATACTTTATCCTGCCCATGATCTCCTTCAGCCCATAAATGTTTAAGGGAGATTTCGACCAGGCACTGTAAGGTTGTTTGTTGTCTCTTTCGAATCGTCATCTAAAGATATTTACCCAAAGGCACTTTCTAGGTCAAGATTTATGATGAATTCTGTCTTCGGTAATCTACTCAATACCTCACCAATCAATGGTAAGGGGTAAGTGCCTTTCACCGTAGCGTTGTTCGCTTTGTGAGCATCTAAGCACAACTGAACTTTTCCTGGCTTAATAGCTAAAATAACAAGTAATAATCAAGATCTTTGGAGTTTCACTATAACTCCAAGAGTGAGCGTTCTACAAATTTCTGCGAACAGAAGTTTTTCTTCAGCTGGTGACACGGCAAAATGACTTTGTTTAATACCTTTACTACTACCTTAAGGAAGTTCTACCCAATCCTTTTACTTTCAAAGACGGAACAGCTTCTATCGTCCCGCTCGATCATTTTGATTGTTGTATTTCATGAAACGCATGGAATGTGTCAGGCTGTACTGTCTGATTCTGGAAAGTGGGAGGAAAACTATGTACGCTTTCACAAAACAAATTTTTCGCGCGACCAAAGTTTCTAAAATCAACTCCTAGATACAAAATTTGTAGCGGATCATTCAAATTACTTTGGAATGTATCGAGGACGAAGCAGTGCGCACAGGCATATTATCGGAACTCTTGCAGGCACACGAGGCACTGTGTCAAGCAACTATTGACCAACTCTGACTGATTAACACTATCTCCTGATCCCGTATTTATTATTCAAATTGAACGCGGTAATGATAAGGAAACACAAAACCACACAGGATAAGTTGCGTGTCAGATTTTAAAAATATGAAGGCGGGATAGAGTTATAGAAAATATTATTAGGAAATCAAAAAAGAAAGAAAAAAAAAAAGAATAAATAAATACATTATTAATAAATAAAAATGGATCAGGTATATAGTTATCGAAAGGAAAGAAGACTTTTAGGTTCTTCGGATCCTTTACGGGTAAGTTGTAAAGTAAAGTTCATCCAAATTGATGTTTCTCTTCCCAGATGAGCACAGGGTTCAAGTTAACGTTGGCAACAATTCATCATAAATAATGAATAGCTTGGGAAAAATCAGCTGCTATAAGACTATAGTTCCCAAGGTTTTTTATATTAAATAAACCCGTCAATGCCAAGAATTGCGTCATATCCGACATCCCAAAATAAATTTTGAATAACCAATGCACAGAGCAACAAGAAGTAGTTAAGCTGAGAAAAACAGTGGTTTGATAATGAAAATATATCCACAATCTACAATGTCACGCTGTGCTTACTCAGCTCCCAAACTCATGGATCTATACGACACATTTACAGATAGATGATAGTTATGAGGCGGCATCTCAAAAGTTTGATATTACTAAATGGAATGATAAAGCAAAGAAAGAAAAATATGCAATCCTAATAAGATGGGACCGAGGTTGGGCGTCACTTCTTTCTGCGCATAGATATCTGCGACCTGACATCGTATCTTTTCATATTGGTCTGCTTGTGTCTAACCCTTTTGTCTAACAAAAACTATATTATGCGTCAAAAGGTCGATACAGCAGGGTGTAGAGTGGCTCACGACATGAGAGCAAGCCGTCCGGTAAGTTAGTTTTGTCAATCCGTTTGCCCATATAAGTGTTTTAGCACGTGTATATCGTTAATGCAATCGTCTGTGGAATGTTTGTGAGATAAAAAGTGAACGCCCTTCCCGTCCTCACGCAACCCAATTATTTCCGAACTACCTAGCTTATCAATGACACGTGCCTCCTCCCGTTTATAGCCTTCGACATTTCGACGTACATAGTATAGATTTTATTACACAAAAGGATTAAATACACACGCAGACAAATTGTGAAAGGTACGATTTCAGATCGCAGACAAAGAGACATTTTCTAGTATTTTGTTAAATTTTTTATAAAAAAAAAAAAAAAAGAAAAAAAAAATTCTCCGCAAACAAATGAAAAAAAGTTGCAACTTTAAAGGATTTTCATTTTGATCAACACTTTTTGAAGTTAAAAGTATTAGCATTTTAGCAAGTTATAGCATTTTATCATGTTTTTTGCCCCCTCTCTCTGTCTCTACGTACTTATAAACATTTTGAGTAATGTTTACTAATTAAATGTTAATTTCCAAGTCATTTTGTGCCAGTCATATAAGCACAAGTGCACCGACAGCCATTCATTAATTTTATATGCAGATCTTATGTATAACACAATAACATAGACACTGTTCGAAAACAAAAAAATTATATGTAAACTTTTGTCAGCTTACTTGTGGTCTCGCTCCCCAAAAGGTCTGCATAGAACTGTATGAACGATGAAAGATTGACCATGCTACGCTACATGTATGCATTGTAGTTCGCCTTTTTGTGTGTATTATTTTCAATCGTTGTATAGAGTTTTTCGTTTTTCAGTTTTGCTTATGCCCGGACATACTGCTCCCGCATAAATTCCCATTTGTACATGTGTTTGGCGAGCATTGACGGGGAAACCAACCAAAAATTGATTTCTTCCTAAGACCGACAATGCCCGATGTAAATTATATATGGATGTGCAATTTTCATCCTTTTTTTTCGCTTTTCACATATTTTTAGTTTTACGATAATATGCTCATAGCACTGGTTATTCGTATAATTACAAGCACACGAACTTAGATTTGTATGTATGTTTTTATGTTTATATTTAATGTATGGTTTTCTGCAGTCGAATAAATAATGAACCCGGTTTTTATGTTTTATCATGAAAACATTAAATAAAAGTCCGTAAGGGCTTTGAAGCTTTTAGACAAAAAAACCATTTCGGAAAATGAACGTGAAAAGGTAAAGTCGGAATTTTAAGCAGATGTCAACAAATGTCGTTTGCAATTGTTTCCCCGCTAATCGATATGTCAAACATAAAGAGTCTCGCTTATATTAATTTTACATTTAAACTTGTATGGGAACATTTCAAAAAATTTAATCATCGAGTTGTACATAAAAGTATATGCGAAGCTTAGCTGTATTTATAAGATGGAGAAGAAAACTTGAGTATTTTCCACTGCTTATTTACTTTTAAGCAGTAGCGCTTCATAAATTCACAGAAAGCTATTCCCGATGCAACAAGAGACCACAAACAAAGTAAGTAAAAACTTAAAAAAATGATGTTCGGTCGTGACAGCATCTTTTACACCCATCACCGTGATGCTTAAAAAGAAGATGAAGGTCTGCATTTTCATACCCTAAAATATTGGATAGGCGGCGTCCCTGAAATTTTCTATCTTTAGAATACGGGTGAAGCATAGGTGTGTGGGCATTGTAGGCGTGTCCTTGGAAAAGTTTAAATCACTTCCAATCTCTTTGGGCAATTTGTACGCGATATCTTCATTTTCGCTAAGGGGAGAAAGTTTACCACAAATGGACAGACGGACCTGCTTGAAACTGCCCAACCATTTACATACTTTGTCGAGTCTTTAAAGCCTATTGCTTCTATGGATTATAAAGGTATTGAAAAAAGAATTAAATTTAGATACACTATAATATTGGGTAGGCGTGCTCAATTTTTTTTATTTTTGTACACGAATGCTACAGCATCGCCCATAGAATATGCGTTCAATTTTTTGCACATTTATTTGTATACTTTATGCGTAATGAAGAAAAAACCAATTTTTCGTTCTCTTTGAAAAACATAGGTAGTCTCAGTTTACATGATGTTGTGGGCGTGTTCTTCGATCGATTTGATCTATTCTCAATATCAACTTGCGTGGAAGAACTTTCAAATTTTTCGTCCAATTTGAAGTCGATAGCATTAGTTTTGCGACCAGGGCAGACATTAAACAGACAGTCACACGGACAACCGGGCATGCTTAAATCGATTCAGATATTAAGGCTGATTAAGATTATGTGTACTTTGTACGGTCTCTGAAGCTTCGTTCTCCTTGTCCTTGGAAACGTTCTCACAAAATGAATAAATCGCTTATCGTTCGTTGATGGATATAAAAACGAAAGGAATGTAAAGAAAATCCTTGTACTAGTATTTACTATTAATAAAATAATTATTTCGTTCAAGTTGAAAAACAAAAATGTGCTTCAATTTTAATTCATCATATCAAGAGGCAGTTTTAACTGTTATCACGTGTCGGTTTATCAAAATTTTTCAATAAGTTAGAGTAAGTAAAAGTAGTATAACGGGACACCGTCCACCATTTCGCTTACCACAGTTATTCATGTTACGAGTTTTCATAATGCGGCTTTATAAGGAAAGTGATCGGATTCCATAGGGCTCGTCTTTGGGACAAAAAAATGTCAATATATTGATGAATTTTTCTCAAAATATCTCGATAATTGTGACCTGCATATTGAGCCTGAGATGGACAGACATCAGACGGATAAACAGGCAAAGCAGCTTAGATCACTAAAATGAAAGTTGAGTTTATCTCAAGTGATTCAGTGGCGCTCTATACATTCGCACAAATTTAATATGATCGGTATCACACACACAAGTGATGTGTAGGGTGTAATGAGTATCTAATTACGAGAATTGTTTGTAAATTGAAAAATATTATAATTTAAAATCCGCTTTTCGGAGGGAGCTTTCCTGATTTCTGCGCGTTTTTAATACAAATTAAATTCCTTTAGCGGTTTTAAATAAAAAAATTAATGTTATACAGATTTTCTGTTTGTTTAACTTTTCCTTTTCCCCTATTTTGAAAAAAAAAAAGAAAAAAAATCTCTTTAAATGGATTTTATCGACGCAATGAATGTTTTCTGTGTTTATATTTGTGAGTTTCTTCCATTGTTGTTTCACCGCTGCCATGTTCTTTTATTATTATTCTTTTTTCTTCTTTTTTTTTTCTATATATATATATATTCGGCATTCCTGCTGAACCGCTCTTCCGATCTTTTATTTTTTTATTTTTTTTCTATTTTTCATTTAAACCTAGCTGCATAAAATGGCAAAACGAAAATGCAATTAAAAATACGTTTTATGGCTTTGTTATTGTTTGACTCGATCTGCGGGTGTGTGAAATCTAACCATACAACGAATGCTAAGCATTTGTAAAAGATGTATATGTATGCACATATGCTTTCTTTTACACCCTTCCTCATACAATGATGGTATACTAAATTTTTAGTGCCATTTGGAACACTCAGATATACGCAACAAAGGTGTGAGTCAAATTTGCTGTGTTTGACTGCCCGTACGTTTGTTGCGCTCTCCGTTTTTTCTTGCATTGACGTTAACTTGACGTTTAAACACCGTCATCATAGATACAAACAATTTAAAATTATAACTGATACGGACTTAAAACTTGGTACATTACGCTAATTGAACCTGGTTAAAACATTGGCCGGAGAGCGATTCCGATCGGTCAACTGTCACATCCACAACTCGTTGTAGAAAACACTGAAGTAAACTAAAAGTTCTATGAATTGGTTGTTGGCACTATCGTTTCGCCCAGAAGCGATATTGACTTTCTTACTTGTTTTCATTTTTTTTTTTTTTTTTTTTTTTTTTTTTTTTTTTTAATCTCCAACACCAATATAATTTTTTGCGGGGAAAAAAAAAATGTTTTTTTTTTGGGAAAAAAA